>SKCR01032918.1:0-184876 GCA_019454045.1 Zanthoxylum bungeanum
ATAGGGGACGACCCGCATGGGGCCCATGTAAATTTTGAACAAAAATGATTTTTGTAATATCCTTCAACATTTCTTTTTTCCTTTGTCAATGCATGTTTTATTGCGCTTCTGGGCCTCCAAAGTCGGCTCTGATTGCATTCTGGAAGGTTGTCAATTGAGGTCTGGGTGACCGTAGAGACGGATTTGGAGCATCATAGATCGACCTCGAAATGGGAGAAGAAACCTGATCCTGGGGGGGAACATTACGTCCCTAAACCAAAAACTTGACTCGGTGGGACGTAACCCGACCCCGGGTTGAGATAAACACATGGCTCTGGGGGAATATTACGTCCCCAGACCAAAAACTTGACTCGGTGGGACGTAACCCGACCCCGAGCTGAGATAAACATTTGGCTCTGGGGGAACATTACGTCCCCAGACCAAAAACTTGACTCGGTGGGACATAATCCGACCCCGAGCTGAGATAAACACTTAGCCTCTGGGGGAATATTATGTCCACAGACCAAAAATTTGACTCGGTGGGATGTAACCCGACCCCGAGCTGAGATAAATGTTAACGCCTAGGCGGAACGAATCCAGCTTCGAGCCGAATAAACCATGAAGCCTCGGCGGAACGAATCCAGCCCCGAGCCGATGGCATACACACAGAGGCCTCGACGGAACGAATCTAGCCCCGAGCCGAACAAACCATGAAGCCTCGACGGAACGAATCCAGGCCTGAGCCGATGGCACACACACAGAGGCCACAATGGAACGAATCCAGCCCCGAACCGAACAAACCATGAAGCCTCGGCGGAACGAATCCAGCTCCGAGACGAACAAACCATAAAGCCTCGACGGAACGAATCCAGCCCCGAGCTAATGGCACACACACAGAGGCCTCAGCAGAACGAATCCAGCCCCGAGCCGAACAAACCATGGAGCCTCGGCGGAACGAATCCAGCCATGAGCCGATGGCACACACACAGAGGCCTCGGCGGAACAAATCCAGCCCCGAGTCGAACAAACCATGAAGCCTCGGCGGTATAAATCTAGCCCCGAGCCGATGGCACACACACAGAGGCCTCGGTGGAACGAATCCAGCCTCGAGCCGAACAAACCATGAAGCCTGTGCGGCACAAATCTAACCCCGAGCCGATGGCACACACATAGAGGCCTCGGCGAATTGAATCCAGCCCCGAGCCGAACAAACCATGAAGCCTCGGCGGAACGAATCCAACCCCGAGCCGATGGCACACACACAGAGGCCTTGGCGGAAAGAATCCAGCCCGGAGCTGATGGCACACACACAGAGGCATCGGCGGAACGAATCCATCCCCCAGCCGAATAATCTCCAAGATTTACACGGAAGGGAAATAAATCAACCTTTGAGGCTCTACTGATTCTGGCGCGGGCGTCCCCTTACCAGACCAGCGAAAAACAAAAACAAAGGTTTAGAACAAAATTAATAAAAGACGGGGTGACTTAGTACATACCCCAAACGAGAAATCTCATGAGCGAAAAATAATAACACGGATACCTTGAAACAACGTCCTGCCCGAAGCTTCCAAAACACAATCCCGAATCTTACAATTCGGCGTCCCGGCGAGCCGAGATATGGATCGGTGAGCGGCCGAGACCCTAAGGGAAAAAAACATCCTTATGCTTGAGCGGCTTTGGAGCTTACAAACTCCCCGAGGGCAAAAAAACCTCCTCGTACTATGCTTCTCTTTGATCCAATTGGTCAAGCTAAACCTACGGGAACACGCTCCCCGCAGTCGCCTCCCCTAAACCGGTTAGGCAGATTCTTTCACGGGGGAATTCCCTCCTCGCAGTCGCCATCCCGTGGTGATACTCATGACTTAGCTGGGCAAATTGCTTCACGGGGGCACTCCCTCCCCGTGATTTCCCTTCTGATATGTCCCTTCAAATGCAAGTCATGGGGTAGTTACGCTCCGGCCTCGGGAGTTTGATACTGCCACGAGGGGTTCACGCGCTCCCTCATGTACTTCATCCCTTGAAGTAATTCCCACTTAAAATGAAGAGAGTCAGGTCGGCACATTTTACCTGGGGGTTTGATAAGAATGCCAGTGTTTGGCATGCCACAGATTAGGTGCCCTCTCTGATCTCAAATCATTACCTTCGCATCGAGTATGTCCCCGGAATATTGAACATGTCTTTCACATTTAATTAAGAAACAAGTAAAAAATAAGCAATCTTCTTAATTTAAGAGTGAAAGTTTTATTCATATTCGTATGACATACTGCCCTTTCTTACAACTCTATGAGGGTCATTTTAAGAGAGGCTCTGCAACTAAGTTATTTTTTTTATATATATGAAGCCTCGGTTTGATCGTCGGGCCTTTTTGTTTGGGAAAGAAACACTTTATTGAAAATACTTCCTCAGCATTTCAGTGTTCCAAGGCTTTTTTAGTTGGGTGTCGTCCAGCTGTTCCAAAAGATAGGCTCATGGCCTCACAATTTCCACAACTTTATACGGCCCCTCCCATTTGGCACCCAACGAACCTTCCTCCGGACTGCGAGTATTCAGAGTCACCCTTCTTAAAACTAGGTCGCCCGGAAGGAAAGATCGGGTCCATACTTTCTTGTTGTAGAATCGGGTCATTCTTTGTTGATAGATTGCAGTCTTCATAGCCGACCTTCCCGTTTTTCTTCGATTAGGTCAAGATGATTTCTGATGAGCTCCTCATTTTGTCCATCTTCAAAATACTGAACCCTGTGGGTGATCATCCCAATTTCTGCCGGAATGACTGCCTCAAACCCATAGGATAGCGAGAATGGGGTCTCTCCCGTGGAGTCTTTACAGGTTGTCCGATGCGCCCACAATACCTCCGGCAACTCTTCGACCCATAACCCCTTACAAACTCCGAGCCGAGCCTTAAGATTGGCTTTTATAACTTTGTTAGCAGCCTCGACCTGCCCGTTGGACTTGGGGTGAGCAGGTGAAGCGAATCTTAAGGCAATCTGGAGATCTTCACAAAGCTTCCTGAATCCTTTGCTGTCGATCTGCTTCCGATTATCTGTGATGATGGCCCGTGGGATCCCAAACTTGCAGATAATATTATTCCTCACAAACTCAGTTGCTTTCTTCTCTGTGATTGCGGACAAAGGTTCGACTTATACCCACTTAGTGAAATAATCTATGGCCACAATAACGTATTTCGCCTGTCCTCGTCCATTTGGCATTGGTCCAATAATATCCAGGCCCCACTGAGAGAACGGCCATAGGCTGGACAATGTAGTCAATTGTTCTGCCGGAAGGTGATGAATGTTAGCATTTTTTTGACATCCGTCACACTTCTGGGCTATTCTCATCCTGTCTTGATACATGGTTGGCCAGTAAAAACATTGCCTTAAAGCTTTAAAGGCAATTGATTGTCCCCCGGCATGGTTCCCACAAATCCCTGCATGAATCTCTCGGAGCACATAATCAGCTTCCTCCCCTGCTAGGCACCTCATGAGTGGCACCATATAACCTCTTCGGTACAATATTCCTTCAATCAAACAAAACCTGCTACTTTTATATTTTAGTTTTATGGCCTCTTTCTTTTCCTCTGGTACCTCCTCTGTTTCCAAATATTTTCTGATCGGTTGAATCCAATGAGGTATGTTCTCCACATCAAGCAACATTACTTCGGGCTCACTTACACTTTTTGTTTGGAGCCAAATCAGAGGAATTGTTCTGGGCTTTTCCGACCTAATCGATGAAGCGAGCCGTGCTAGGGAATCTTCTTGATGATTATTCTCCCGACCAATCTGTTCGAATTCTACTATGCCCATCTTTTCGGCCAAGCTTTTCACCGCCGCCAAGTAGGCTATCATATTTGACTCTCTGGCCTGTGTTGGATGGCTAACTGGGAATCACTCTTTATAATTACATCTCGAATACCCATTGCTGTGCATAACCTCAAGCCGGCCAAAATTGTCTCATATTCTGCCTCGTTGTTAGTAGCCTCGAAGGCGAACCTTAAGGCGTACATTGTCTCTTCTCCTTCATATCTTTTCAACACAATCCCAGCTCCACTACCTTGCGAGCTAACGGAGCCATCTACCGATAACTCCCATCCACCCTCCATAATTGCTAAAACCTGGGATGTTGTAAATTCTGCTACAAAGTCTGTCAAAGCCTGGCATTTTATTGTTGCCCTCGGTAGGTAGGAAATGTCGTGTTCACTTAACTCTACCGACCACTTCACTAACCTACCCGCGATTTCTGGTTTCTGCAGAATCTGCCTTAATGGACAACTGGTGTAAACCCCAATAGGATGGGCCTGGAAATATGGTTGTAATTTCCGGGCCGAAGTAACTAATGACAAGGCGACTAGTTCATGCACTGAATATCTAGTTTCAGCATCTAATAGAGCTTTACTAATATAATATACCGGTCTTTGAACTTTATCACCCTCTTGTATTAATACTGAACTTACAACATGCTCAGAAACAACTAAATACAAGAATAAAGTCTCACATGGGATTGGCTTTGCCAAAAGTGGGGGTTGTGTCAAATATCTCTTCAACTGCTGGAAAGCCTCCTCGCATTCAGTTGTCCAGTTGACCTCTCGTTTCGCCTTCTTGATAACTTTGAAGAAAGGGTGACATTTGTCGGTTGTTCTGGAAATAAAGCGATTCAGTGCGGCCACTCGTCCGGTCAGGCTTTGTACTTCTTTGACCGTCCTAGGAGACTTCAGATCCAGGATAGCCCGAATCTTCCGGGGATTTGCTTCTATGCCTCTGGAGCTCACCATATATCCCAAAAACTTTCCTGAGGCCACCCCGAAGGCACACTTTTCCGGGTTTAGCCTTAGGTCGTGCTTCCGTAGCAACTCGAAGGTCTTTTCTAGATCAGATACATGACATGATGGCTCCATGGATATAGTTATCATATCATCGACATATACCAGCATGGATGTGCCAATGAGTGGTTTGAAAATCTTGTTTACCAATCTCTGAAATGTTGCTCCAGCATTTTTTAAACCGAAAGGCATCACTTTGTAACAATACAGCCCTTGGTCGGTGACGAAGGTTATTTTTTCCTCGTCGCCAGGATGCATCTTGACTTGGTTGTACCCCGAGAATGCGTCCATAAAGCTGAGTAACCTGTGGCAGGCCGTTGAATCTACCTATTGGTCCACCTTTGGTAACGGGAAACAATCCTTTGGGCAGGCTTTGTTGAGGTCGGTGAAGTCTACACACATTCTCCACTTCCCGGTGGGCTTTTTTTACTAAGACCACGTTTGATACCCAGTCTGGGTACCCCACCTCTCTGATAAATCCAGCTTTTAACAATTTTTCCACCTCGGCGGCTATCGCCTCACACCGCTCCTGGTTAAAGATCCTTCTTTTCTACTTGACCGGCTTGCGAGCCGGATCCACCGCCAGACGATGATGAATAAATTTCGGGTCTATGCCGGGCATATCATTATGCCCCCATGCAAACACATCTGGATATTATTTTAAGAATTTCAACAAATCATGTTATAGGGCCTCATCCAGGTCTGCCCATATCTTTACACTTTTGCCCGATCCGAACAGTTCTACCGACTCTAATTCTTCAATTACCCCCAGCCGAGCAACCTTCTTTGGCCGATGACCCGATACCTTACTCGTTCCTTCCCGGCCTTTGTCTCTCTTTCTCTTTTGGCGTACATTTTCAATACAGAGAGTCTCCATTGAAAGAGTGGCGAAACAACTCCGAGCGGCTTTTTGACTACCGCACACGATTCCAATCCCATCCCGAGTGGGGAAATTCAATTTTAGGTAGTAGCAGGATATTGCAGCTCTAATCTTCGTCATAAATGGCCGACCAACGATGACCTGATAACTGCTCATGCAGTCTACCACTGTAAAATCTGTCATAATCGTCCGGGCCCGGGGAAAGGTTCCAACTGTCATTGCCAACTGTATTCTTCCAACGGAACCATCGTTGAACCTCCGAAGTCATATAATAATGGAGTCTCATCATTGGTTAGGGTTGCATACTCCACTTCGAGACCATCAAATGCTTCTTTGGAAATTACGTCCACCGCGCTTCCGGGATCTACCAAGATCATTTCCACCTCGGAACCACCAATTACTGCCTTAATTACCAGAGCATCGTCATGGGGGAAATTCACCTCTCGAGCATCCTCGTCGGTGAACATTATTGGTACTGACCGACTGTGGACAACAGAACCTGGGCGACGCCGTTCCTAGGCTCGCGGCCTAGTTGGGAAGTACTAAATAACATGGAGTCGCCACCCGGTGTGAACCGGGACAAAGATTTAAGGCCGCACTCACCCATCGCAAGGGAAGACCTCAAACCGTTGGGTTCGGAATGGTCCCTTACTTATGTCACTTGTAATGAAAGGATTTATGTAATAATTTAATCAAGCTTAAGTAACACTTATTTCCAAGAGGATCATGCTTCTAAATTCTCATATGCAAAATAAAACTTATGTACACATTTCACATATATCTCACATTTAAAATTGCATGCTTAACATATATCAAAATAGCAACGAACATACAACTTCATTTGCATATTACATTCAGGAAAACACAAGCACATATTAACCATACAAGCACACATATGGGCACTTTTCCAAGCGGTACGTGGAATTGTATCCCAAGTACAGACCGCACTACCGTCCATTCGGAATCGGCTACGGAATTTACGTCTGGGTTTCCATCCGATATACCGCAAGAAATAATACTCAAATGTTATCATGACATAGCATATGAATTATAATACATTAACATACTGTATTTATACATGTGGAGATAGCTACTAGGAAAACTATGCATGAAATCTAATGAAGAGGACTTAGTTCAGTGGGTGCGCGTTCGTGTAGCGTTCGTAAACGCGTTCGAACGGTAAATAGGAGGTTCGCGTTCGTATGGCGTTTGATTACGCGTTCGAACAGAAATGAAACAGAATGCTCTCGTTCGTATGGCGTTTGTTAACGCATTCGAACAGAAATGAAACAGAATGCTCTCGTTCGTATGGCGTTTGTTAACGCATTCGAACAAAAATGAAACAGAATGCTCTCGTTCGTATGGCGTTCGTGAACGCGTTCGAACATAAATAAGACCTGATGCATGACAAGGCAAAATACATGTGCGTTCGAGTTGCGTTCGTAAACGCGTTCGAACGGGAACAGACCTGATGCATGAAATGGGACGCAATACATAAACGACAAATGAAGGGGCGCGGCGAAGTACTGCCGTAAAGGTGGCCTTTTGGGGCTCTTGATCTCTCAAAGAGAGGACCTTTAGACCAATATACTAAGCCCATGCGCTCGACTGAATCATGCATACAAAGAATTAAAAGCAATGATATTAAACATAGTGTGCCCGATTGAACGTATCTTGTATCTAACCGAGCACACATCAACCGGCGCGGCAAAGCATCATGGTAAAGGGCTTTAGCCCCTCCCCATAGGGGATCTCACATCGCACTTACTAAACACATGCGCTCGGTTGAATCATGCATACGAAAATAAAGACAATCATATCAAACTAGGTATGCTCGATTGAACGTATCTCGCATTCAACCGAACACACATCAATCGGTGCGGCAAAGCGTCGTGGTGAAGGATTTTAACCCCTCCAATTAAGGAACCTTTCATCGCACTTACTAAGCCCATGCACTCGATCATATCATACGAGAATAAGCAACATACATAATTTTAATGACAAGAAATAAATAAACCAAAGCAACACAACACAAGAGAAAGTGCCGTTAACTCAAGTGGTACGTGGAGTTGTGTCCCATGTACAGACCGCACTACCGTCCATTCGGATTCGGCTATGGAATTTATGTCTGGGTTTCCATCCTATATACCACAAGAGACAACACTATTCCATTCATCCAATACCCCCAACACACATCATACACACAACAAATGCCGCAAGTATTGAAAATATAATCAAAGTAAATGACCAGAAATTAAATAAGAATAAGTGTGAAAGATACCCTCAGGTCTAACCTTTTAAGCTGTCTCTCGGACTCGCGTTTCACGAAAATCGGAAGGGGGTAAAGCTCCGTAACTTTTCTGGTTCACTGGTTTGCCTCTTCCTTCGCTGTTCGGCCGCCCAAGTTACTGCTCCGACTCCATTTTGCTGCCGTTTCCTCTGTGGTTTTGCTGTCGTTTCCTCTGTGGTTTTGCTGCCGTTTCCTCTGTGTCCTCTGCTTACTGTTTGTGGACTGTTTTGGTGTTCTTGGTGGACTGTTTTGGTGGTTATTTCAAGGATTATAAGTGTATTTTATGTTACTGTTTTAAGGGATTTTTTGATGTTTTTTTAAGGCTTTAAGTGTGGATTTTTCTTTGTGTTTTTTAAGAGTTAAATGTGCAGTTTTTTATTCACTGGTTTGGGGTATTTTAGGGACTGTTTTGGGAGTGATTTAGGCTGCTGTGTTTGTGTGATTTTCGGTGAATGTATGGAGGTTTAGAGGGGCTGATTTTCGGTGGTGATTTGGGGTTATTTTGGTGCTTGTAGTTTCGGTGATGTGAGGGTGGTTAGTTGTGGTGGATTCGGCTATGGAGGAGATGGTTGGGGCTCTTTGTTCTCTTTTTTTTGTATATATGTCAAGTGTTTTCTTTGTCTTAGGTGTGCATTAGAGAGTCTAGAGAAAAAGTGGCTAGGTTAGTGCATATTTATATAGAAGAGAGCTAGGGGTTGCCATTGTCTCACAAGGAAAGGATTTTGATATTCAATTAGGATTTCCAAGAAGGCATACACAAGATTGAGGGGGGACAAAATATTTTAAATTAGGAAGTTGTAATATTTAATTTGTGTTGGTTTAGGAATACAAAATTTTAGATTGGTAATTATCTTATTAGATTAGGAAGTCAAATATATGATTGGCTCTAATTGGTTAGGATTGATTTTAATTAGGTATATCTTATTTTAATTTTAGTATATGATATATTCAATTTATTTATATTAGGCATGATTTTAGTTTAAGTTCGGTAATTATTTTATTTAATTGGTAAATGGTTTAAATATTTTATTTAATGTTTAATGTTTAAATTAATATTTATTTATTTAATTTGGGATGTGTTTTATGGGCTTTGGGGAGCTAAATGGGCTGGGTGTGAGGCTAGCAGCAAAACCAGAATTACTGACACTGTTCGAACGCTTCCTCGAACGCGACACGAACACCCGCAATCTGTTTTCCGTTCGAACGAAGTAACGAACGCAGCACTAACGAAGACAGTGAGCTTGTTTATTCTGAATTTCCCCTTCCGATATCTGTTTCCCGCGGCTTTCGTGACTCAAAAGGTAATGCCTCCAAATGAGACTCATCATCGGGTTTCACATGCGAAAATGCAATGCCTACACCGACCACCTTGAGCTCCCGGTGTCTGTTCCATTGCCAAAACCTCTATCTTCGGGTACGATTATAATTCTTCCTCACCCTATTGGAATTCCAGTCAGTGTTTTTCCTCCGGCAATGTATTCACTTGCCTGCAATCTGACCTTTGCCTAGCTGCCATAACTTCATGGTCGATGTATCTATTCAGGTAACCATTGCACACCAGATCTTCCATTTGTTCCTTCAGGTCTTTGCATCCGTCCGTTGCATACCCCCTCAAGTTATGGTGTATACAGTAGGCTTCATTATTCCTCCTATCTGGCGGATACCTCCTGAAGTCAGGCTCTGCCAAGAGGCCTCTACCCTGGATCTCTGTGACGATATGTCTCAATGGTTTGTTCAAAGGGACATACGCCTCTTCCCGGGCAACCTGGTTCACTTGAGTCGGAATCCTTCTTTCTGGATTGTTTGGGGTATCGGCTTGAACTCCCTCTATCTCGGGGGTGGTTTTCTGGTCTCCCTATCTTGCCTCTGAGGAGCTTCTGCCCTTACCGCCCTTTCTTTCATCGCCGCGCCCCTTCTGAATATTTTCTCCTCTTCTTCCAGCAAGGCAAACCTTCGCGTTATCTCTAATACGGTGGCATAATCTGGTGTGTCTTGGACTCTCAGGTGGGTCCACAGTCTCCCAACCTTCAAGGCCCCTTTCAAAATCTCCAATGCCTCCTGCGACTCATATCCCCCAACCTCGAGCACTAAATGTGATATCGTTTGATAAAGATTTCCAGGGGTTCATCATCCCCATGTTTCACAAGTCGCAACTCCCCAACCATTTTCTTTGGGACACACGCCCCTTTGAAGTGTCGAATAAATGACTTTTTAAGCTGTGAGAAGCTGTTGATGCTCTTTGGGGTCAAACTTCTGAACCATATGACTGTCAGCCCGCCCAAGGTTAATGGAAACACTTTGCAAATAGCATCCCCCACCATTCCTTGGACCTCCATCAGCAAAACGAAACCCTCAATATGTGATTTCGGATCAGTATGGCCTTTATAGTGTGTCATGGTTGGCATGGTAAATCGTCTCGGAAATTTTGCTGACCTTATTTCCTCTGTAAATGGAGATTCAACCTCATCATCCCGAGTATCCCCCGCATCAGCTCTGAAATTTTCTTCTCACTTGGTCATTTCTTTACATAACCAAGCCTTCATGCTGTCATCGATATTATTATGTTGTCTTCCATGGCCTTCCTTGTGCCTATCATTCCGAATGCGATGTTCTTCGCGACGAGATGTTTCCCGTTCAATTCCAGCACGCCTCATATCCTCCATTCTGACGTTGCGTGGACTATCGTAGGAAGAACTTGGTGACTGTCTCTCCTCTTCTTCCTCCCATATATCATCCGCCGGCAAACCCCTCTCCATTACCGGAGATCTCATCCCGTCGGGGTCCTTCCTAATGGGTTCATCGTCTTCACTCATATCCGTAGCCCTATTTCCTTCCGTTATTTTGCCTTTCCTCTGGCTAGTTCCAGCTTCGAGTCTTTCGTTATTCGTCTTCTCCATTTTCTCCAGCTTGTTCATCATGGATTTCAAAAGAGTTTGGTGTTCCTCCCTGTTTTTCCTCAGGCTCTCCTCCATTTTTTCCATCCATTCTGTTGTTGAACTTTCTGACGACCGGTGATTTCCGCCCTCTGCCATCGTCCTGTTACGTAAATTGCTTTTCGTCGAGAGTCCCCACAGACGGCGCCAACTGTTGATGGCTGGTTTTCATCTCAGGGACAATAACAAAAATGTATTGTTCTCGGGATTCAACCTTCCTTCAGCAGTGAATTTGTTTGGTTATGAGGACAACCAAAAGCAAACTTTGACAGACAAAGGTAAAACACCCAGATTGATACAGAGAGTTAACGTGGTTCGGTGGAGTGGATCCAACCTACGTCCACGGGCACAAAACAGATGGTGTTTTATTACTGCAATGGGCTCGGCCGACCTGTTTTGGGTGTTAACCGAGCAGTTTGTGTTTACAAGATATTTTCTCTCTAGCTATTTTAGCAATTTTGCTTGCTCATCAATCTAGAAAAAAAACCCCCCACCACTACAAATGTATTTCCCCCTTTCTATTTATACTAAAAAGAGGCGGTTACATGCCCCTTCTAGTGGATACCTCCCATGTGAATGTATTAATGGATTTTGAACAGTACGACATGGGTATAAAGGGTAAGTCCCATTTAAAAAACCTTTACCTGTCGATCCGGCCATGAGGATGTTCCAGGCAGAAGGGACCAAACACTTGATAATAATGGCTGACCACTTTAACACGGCCGGTCAGATATCATCAGATCGGCAAACAGCTTCTCTCGTATCAAGGATCGTAGGGACCGACCTCGTGATGACCGAGCATGAGGTATCAATATCTTCCACTGCCCCATCCTTATAGGATAAGGTGATGGGACAATATCCTTATGAGATAAGATGATGGGACGTAGTAATGATGAAAAACAAGATATTTTTTGACCAAGTGGCCTTGGGGGGAGAAATCCATTAATACTTTCACATGAGAGGTATCCACTAGAAGGGGCATGTAACCGCCTCTTTTTAGTATAAATAGAAGGGGGAAATACATTTGTAGTGGTGGGGTTTTTTCTGGATTGATGAGCAAGCAAAATTGCTAAAATAGCTATAGAGAAAATATCTTGTAAACACAAACTGCTCGGTTAACACCCAAAACAGGTTGGCCGAGCCCACTGCAGTAATAAAACACCATCCGTTTTGTGCCCGTGGACGTAGGTTGGATCCACTCCACCGAATTACGTTAACTCTCTGTATCAATCTGGGTGTTTTACCTCTGTCTGTCAAAGTTTGCTTTTGGTTGTCCTCATAACCAAACAAATTCATTGCTGAAGGAAGGTTGAATCTCTGGAACAATACATTTCTGTTATTGTCCCTGAGACGAAAACCAGCCATCAATAACTTATATTGAATAAAAAAATACATTAGGTCAACTTAAAATTTTAAATATAATAAAAATTATAAATTCATAATATTAAGCTTAAAAAGGTACATGTGAGAAATTAAAGTTCCATACTAATAAAGGAAAAAATAAGAGGAGGCGGATACACGATGAGGATATACATCAGATTTATCCATTTATTAAATCCACCCAATTTTTTTTTTTATATCAAATTCAACGTAGGTCGGGAGGGTAATAGTAAATTTGTGAATTTGTGGGCTATATATTATATGAGCACCGAGTTAAGATGAGGCTTGTTAATTTCTTTTAAGCTTTTAGCCAAAAAGCCAAATAGAGAAGCACGCGAGGGAGGAGCCCAACAACATTATCAACTTATATTGAGATGTGATAGATTGAGAAAGAGAGAGTATGTTCTCTCTTTTTGGTGAAAGCGACATAGCCAATGTCACTCAGTCAAAGAAGGCATCAGTTTAATTATTTTTTCATTTCTAGGGTTCTGAGAGCCACGTGGAAGTATAAATGGTACATTTTGTTGTTTTGGTTGGTTACGTACGTGAATGAATCTTCCCATTTCAAGTCACATTTTTTTTTTTTTTTAATTCATTTTCAAATCATTTTATTTGAGTTTAAACAAAATTGATAAAACATCCGATTGTTTCAGATTCTTATAAAAAATACATCACATGAACTTGAATTCAAGATTTGATAACCAAATCATAACTCTTTTACCATCAAATCACATCTATTGGGAACAAGCCACACATACTATTGAAAGAAAAAAAAAACAACAAAGCCCTAAGCCACTACCGTCTCTCTTTTTTGGGTAACATTATGGTGCTTCAGTTTTATTAATTTATATATATATGTATAGGTAAAAGTTTAGTGTCTTTTTTCTTAAAACTTCATATACAACTTTTCTGAAACGCTACATAAGATTTTTTTATTTATTATTATTTAAGTGATACAAATATTATTCATAATTATATATCTTTTCAAATTTTTTATTATTATACGGCCACATGAATTTTTTTTAAGGCGTCACATAAGATATTTCTTTTATTTAAAATATACAAATCATATTCATAATTAGATTTTTGTTCAAATCTTTTATTATTATAAGAAAATAATATTTAAATTTTATTCAACCTACTCAAAGAGCCGACCGACATTAGTTCCTTTATAATAATAAAATATTTGAGGAGAAATTTAATTGTGAATATGATTTATATCTTTTAAAATAAAAGAAAAATCATAGGTGACATTTAAGGAAAAAAATTAAAATCCTATATGACACTTTAAGAAGAAAAGCTTAAAGCACTGAATTGTTAAATATATAAAGAAATTGCATTTTTATATTTCTCATTTTTTTTTAATTTAAGATTAGCAATTGAAAAAAAAATATAAAATTGTATTGTGGATATCCAAAATTACCACTACTTCACGACACGTGTCATTTGTTCACTTGGCAACATGTCTTATTTCAACTAGATAACATGTTTCTGGGCATTTGATGACGTGTCCTTTTCAGTGGCTTTGCCTGATTTCTTTGACTACGTGTACTCTATGATGACGTGGGTAAGGATGAGAATGGTTGAATATTCGACTATTTTAGAAGAAACCGAAACCAAATGTTATATGCAATACATATTCATAATCGAAAAAAATCGTAATCGGTATCCATATTTGAAACCGATCGAAATAACCGAAAATTAAAAAAAAATAAGAAGAAGAAACATGATAAAATTCGAATAATTAATTAATTAATTAAAATATTAACTTTGGTTTTAAATTAATATTATTATAATTTTTTATTTATTTTTGGTCTGTTTTGGATATCCGATATCCAAAACACTAAAATCATAACCGACCAATATCTATTTTGGATATCTAATTTTATATCCAAAACATATCCAATGTCCATTACACTTCGGATATCAGATAATTCTTTAGTTAGTTATGGTCGGTTCTGTAAGGTCCGGCCCAACTAGTTAGATACTATCCGTTCTAGCGGGTCAAAGATTGGCCCAACAACATGTCTCATTGGCCCCTCACAATTTTATTTTTGGCATAGGCCTAAGCCTACCCAAAAGTCCTCATACTATTTGAGAGAATCTCTTACTTATAAAGGCTTACCCAAGACCTCTCCCAAGTAATATGAGATACTACAATCTAGTGATCTACCCCCTTGGGGCTCAACGTCCTCGTTGGCACATTTTTGGTTGGGATTTGACACTGATACCATAAAAATTGTCACAAGCCAAAATCGAGGTCAGTGACTTTTAGATAAATAACACAAAATAAAATTGATTCGAAGACCAATCAAATGGCCAAAAAATTACAAGATGTCAGTCAAATAATCAAAACATGCTCGTGGACTTTAAAATAAAAGGACTATAAAGTCATATAGAAAAAAATAATTAAAACGTTTCCACATTTAAATGTGAACACATGCCGTGAATAAATAATAAAAATTCAAAAAATTATCAAATTATGAACTTATTTGGGTGATGCATTGCATAATCGAATAATTGTTTGAATTTTTATTACTTATCCACGACAGGTGTTCACAATTAACTGTGGAAACGTTTTAAATATTTTTTCTACATGACTTTATATTTTCTTTTTGTTTTAAAGTCCATGGGGTATGTTTTGACTATTTGACTAATTTCTTGTAACCTTTTAACCATTTAACTGATTTCCGAATCGATTTAGTTTTATGTTATTTACCTAAAAAACGCTGACTCCGATTTTGGGTTGTGATAGTATCCGACCACAAATCGCCATCCCTAGACGTGTGGACTATGGTTGATGACGTCTCCTATTTGATGATATATACTCCATAACCTTTCAAAGCCAATCCCTTCGGAATGGATTTAGCTCCGGAGTTTGCTACCCATAAACTATAAATACTTCGAGTCTATTAAGAGAAACCTTATTTGGGATTCCCAAGTTTGAAGTATACTTGCAGATTTTATCAGAAGTAAATTCTTATAAAGTGGTCCCCAAGGGACGTGACTTGATGGTGTAGGGTTTAAAATCTTGCTTACATGTCCTTGGTTCAATTTCAGAGGCTGTGTTTCTGGTAAGAGCTTGGGACATTGTCAGAGATTTTATATGCTCCGCTTAAATCCGAATCGAATGGTTTAACAGTGTGATTTCCAATATTTCCAAAAAAAATTATTACACAATATCATTAGATAATACCATGTAAGCCACGTGACCCTGCACATGCACCATGTAAATTTTTATGAGTCGCAGTGAGTGCAAATTAGGGTAAAAAACCTTTAGCAGAATGAGGGCCGCCCACTTCCATAAATAGATGCATTCACTACTTATTTATTCACAAATGATCATTCATTGAAAGCATTTACTCATATTTGGTCATTTTAAAATCCTAAGAACATTGAGCATCATTTTTTTTTTCTTTCAACCAAGCTCTTTCGTTCTTTATCATATTCATTGAGAAATCTCAAATTTAAGTTTATGTTTGGATTGATGGAAGATGATGATTTATAATAAAATATAATTTAATGAAATTGAATGAAACGGAACGGAATGAAATGTAATATACTATAATCTTGTTTGGGAAGAAAATGAGAGTTTTATAATATAATGTTCCAAAATATTATTTAGTACTCCCTCCATCCCTTTTTGATATGCCGCTGGTCATTTTCCAACAAAATAAGGGAACATGATTAAAACATAATTTTTTCCTAATATACCCCTCATTAATACAACACACAATCCCACTTTAATTCAATTATTTATATTCCCAATAATAATAATAAGGGTATATAAGTAAACTTTTTCCTTTAACTCTCTCCAAATAAGGAAATATGACTATAATTTGGGACTTTCAAAAATAGAAATGTGGCCTATCAAAAAGGGATGGAGGGAGTAAATCGATAATAATGAATTGAAATGTAACTAAGTAGGTTTTAAAGACAATTGTGCCATTTTAGATTCTAAAAATAAAAAAAAAAAGATAAATATTTTAATGTTATTTTTTTTAAAGGTATATTTGTCTTCCCAAGTAATGATATTTTTTTAGTTACGTTAAATTAAGTCCCTTTTTTATTACACACCATTCCATCTCCTTCCATTTCATTCCATCTCTTTCCATCATTTCAACTAATGAATTTTAATTATTTTAAATTTCATTCCACTCCATTCCATAATCTTCCATCAATCTAAACATAGCATAAGCATTAGATGATTGGAGTGTCTTTCCAGGCATGGACGTATCCACATGAGGATTAGCTAGGGCATTCGGTCTACATTTTTGGAAATTTTCAAAATGTGATTTCAATAATTTTAATTTTATGAAAGAGTCTCAATTAAGTTTTAAAATTATGATAATTATCCAATTAATTTTGAAAAATTTCAAATTATCTATGATATAAAAGTACAATTATGTAAAAGTTATTTAATTATTTTGATTTCATAAAAATCGATTATCCACACTGAATAAGTAGTAACTTACAAAAAAAAAATTAATAGTATAATAGAAGATAATCATTTTTTTTTCTTAATTCTACTTCTTAAAAAAAATAACTAAAATAAATATATTTTACACCGAGATTTTTTAGGTTATTTATCCTTCAAAAGTCTACAAATAATAATTAAAAGAAAATTATAAATTTGTTTCCTAATTAATTTCATTGATATCGATTAGTAACTATTAACATTACCTCTTCACCACCTAATGCTAACTATCCAAAACATGAATTGACAATAAAGCTACACATCATTTTCATTACATGAATTCTCGTTAAATAATTTATAAAATAAATATTATAGTTATATTACATATTAGTACATGAATTTTTAAAAATAATTATAATAAAATTTTGAACATTCCCAACTGAACAAAATTTCTGAATACGTCAATATTTCCTCCTATAATAAAAAATATGCACCAGAAGCATTAATTAAAATTTCTAACTCTTGGAAAATTGAAATTGGATTCCATGCAAACATAATAAAAATTCTTTGTTGATTGAGTTACTTAACTTTCTGGCTATATGTCTCATCCACCTGCTACCACGTGAAGTGCCAATACTATGTATTTCCTATCCACTCACTTATCAAAGAAAATCACTGTTTTTGCTTTTCTCTTTCGCTTTCATGGTCCAATATAATATATGCACATAAGAGATGGTCTAATAATAATTATTTTTCTCTCTAAAAGAAACAAAAAAGATTAAGAAAAAGATGGCTCTTTGTCTCTCATAAATATATCCCCTCCTCTTATGCTTCTTCATCTTTTATAATCACATCTCTCTAGCTCTCACAGCCCCCATTGACACCCACAGTGCTCCTTCTGTGCTGTCTTTCTCATGCTTTTAAGTCTTTGGCCAGCAGCAAAGGTAAATGTGCAAATCTCTCTTGCTATAACACAAACACACATACACACAAAAAAAAAAAAAAAAAAAGAAAGAAAGAAAGAAAATAAGTACATACATAAACAGTGTTTAAAATTAGGCTGCCCTCTATATATGACTTGTCTTTGTTTTTAATTTTCAGAGGAATTGACAAAGAAAAATGAAGTGAAAAAGATGGGATTGATGGATCTATTTGGTGCATGCATGTTTCAATATTCTCAATCTCTCTAGAGTGTGCGTGCCAGCTGCTTGCTTAGGGTTGCCCCCAGTGTAATTTTGCGAAAGCTAACTAAAAATGCTTCATTCAAACAACTGTAACAACAATGACCTAGTCTCCTACACTCATGACCAGTCAATTTTTCAGAGACCCTTTTTCAATGAGACCAACCAATTTAATTCCAAAGAAGAAGATGACCCTCCTTTATCATTCTTCCATTTCCCTTCATCTTTCATTCACTATCATGAGTTAGAATTAGATGACCACAACTTTTTTCTCAAACAAATATACTATGATCGCCTTTTACTTGATCAACAATATCATGAACCGGTGACACCGGATGATGTGATTGTCCCTGAGATAGTTGTTGATGGGGTGGAATCGACCAATAATAAAAGTACTACTGAAAGCAATAATGGGTTAGCGGCAGATCAAGAGTGCAACAACAGGAGTGTAATAATTTGTGACAAGAAGATGATGCCAAGTAGTAAGAGGTCATCTTCTTCAAAGAAAGATAGGCATAGCAAGATCAACACGGCAAAAGGACCAAGAGACAGGAGAATGAGATTGTCACTTGATGTTGCTAGAAAGTTTTTTGATTTGCAAGACATGTTAGGGTATGATAAAGCTAGCAAGACTGTTGAATGGCTACTCATTCAGGCGAAATCTGAGATAAAGAAACTTGAAAGGTGTCTTGATCCGGAGGTGATGATCAATTATTGCGGCTTAGTTGGTGCAAAGAGTACTACTTCTGAGGGTGAAGTTGAAGCTATTGTAATGGACAATAAGGCTGCTGCAGCCATTAGAGGAAAGCTTTCAACTAAAGAGAAAAAGGTCAAACACTCACGTAAGAGTACTATTCGCCCTCTTGCTAAAGAATTGAGAGAGAAGGCAAGGGCGAGGGCAAGGGAGAGGACAAGTAAGAAGATGTGGAGGAGAAAATTTGATCATGATCATCAATCAAAGCGACCTATTGGTGATGAATCCAGAAGTAAAGAAACCTGTAGCCAAACTCAAAACAAGAATCATTCAATGGAGGTGATGGCTGAGGTAGATCAAGAACCGATCATCAGCATTAAGGAGCAGCAGCCTGTGAATTTAGGGAATCAAGAAGAAGAAATTGTTGATGATGCTTTGCTGATTATGGCAAAATGGAGCCCGTCTTCAGTCTCCAATTATCTTCAAAATATTGAAATTCCCCAAGAGGTAAACCTTCCTTAAACTTATATAAAAATGAGCATATCCATCAATAATGGCTAATGTACAAGATGAAGTACCGAAATTGAAGCTCTGATCATCTTCAGTTTGTTACTTTTGCAGCATCAATTTGCAGACTTTCAATACTTTGGCAAGCCATAGGAAGCCTGCAACAAGCAAAACAATCAAGCTAACGCGGTTTAATTCTTCTTTGATGTGTGTGATCAACTAGGTAAATGTGCAAAGATTGCCAAGTATTGCTTTCTTTCTGTTTGGAATAATTAATGTAATATTTGTATTGCATAATTACTTTGTTAGTGAAAATGCTTGAATGTAAAGCTTTCTTATCAATTATTGTGTGTTCTTGCTTCTACTAATACTAGATTATGAATTCATATGTTGGTTGGATTACTTCTTCGAACTTGGATTCAGTACTGAACTGGACTTTATACTGGATTTTTTTTTTTTAATATAAATTATGATAGGTATGTAGTTATTAGATAATAATTTAAATATAACTGAATTTTAATCATGCATTACAATTAAAGCACTCGTGGTAAAGATTAATTATGAAAAATTTAACATTGTTCAACTCAGCACTGGATCCAAATTTTACTTCACCATATTGCTTGGTTTGGTTTCATTGTATTTTGAGAGGAACTTTGAAGTTCCTAAATGCATATCAGTGATAATTATATTTTAACTAGTGATTGAAACAAACGTACAAGTCTCCCACTAACTATTTTGAAGTCATGCTTTCAATTATTTCTTTTTTGTATATGGATAAGAATTCTTGAAGGAGCAAAAAGATATGTACATTTATTTTATTAACAAAGACATTGAATTTACTGATATGGAATCCGGTTATAGTAATTGGTAAAGTTAAAGGATCCCTTGTATATTCTGTTACATACAAAGATACAAGACAACAGAAGTACTATATTAACTGTAGGTACTTGTTCTGACAGTTCTTGGTGAAAAACATATTTCTAGAAAATAAAAAATAGTGAAATGAAAACTTTATTTGATACTTTGTACAATGCAGTACCTTGAAGTGGCTAGAAAAGGGTTTTGCTTGCCAGTGCTAACATTATTTTTTTTTGTTGATTCATTAATCAATCACATTTAGAAAGAACAAACATGATGTGATAAATTCATGGAAAAATGTTTTTGACATGTACAAGAAGGCCAGCCAAAATGTTATGAACCTTAAAAATCTGGCTAAACAGCTGATTGAATCACAGAAGTGACTCAAGTGCAAATGATCATATCATGAAGTGAAAGATTTAAAATCTTATCTTATTTGGGTGGTTAAGGATTGTGCTTTGTTTGGTGTAGAATAATGCTATAATGACAATTATAGCATATATGTTCAATCACAAAGAAAAAAAATTGATCCTTTTAACATTTCCAACTTACATCTTCGTTGATTCTTGAACTTTATACAATCGCGTAATTTGTGGAAACATTACATTTGAATTTAATTTGATAGTGAAAATGATAAATCTTTCAGAACTATTGTATTCCTTGTTAATGTAAAAACTCAAGTCTAGATAGACTCCTTATGAGTATCAAACACTTCCTTCAGAGGTTTTCAATATCTATTCTAAGCTTATAATTAACATAAATTTCTTCATATATCTCTTGTAAACTTGTTGCCGCAGCTTTACAAGTTCGCTAACTATGAAAAAGGGGAATTTATCAAACTCCTAAAGCTGCATATTATTATTAGACCAGAAGAAGTTTGATGGTTTTCGCAATAATTTCATGATTAATTAAGAAGAACTAGATAATGCAGATATAAAGTACTTCAAAATATAAACAAGAGTATAATTTTCTAGCTATATTAAGCATGTAGTTATAATTCATTAATGAAGGAACAATATAGTTATAGTTATGATAGGATTTAACTATATTTATATGTGGTTGTATTGGACACCCAAATTATTTCTTTAATAAATCGCTCTCAATGGATTATATAGCATATGCTTAGATGAGTTCAAGGGTATCAAACCTAGTAGGAATTTCTGGATTTATTTTGATGCTGCGCATTGTCGAGTTCATATATTCAATAAAATAGAATAGTCATAGTTATAAGGGAAATTATCAAATTTTCACCCAAAATTTGGTTAAAGTACAGTTAAACTCAAAATTTTTAAAATGTTCAGTTTCCTATCTGAAGTTCAAAAAGTATTCACTTTTCCACTCAGACGTTAACGGCGTTAGAATTTTGCTGACGTCATAATGATGTTTAGATAATTTGATAACATTAGGGTGGAAAAGTGAACACTCTTCAAATTTCGGGTAAAAAAAAAACACTTTAATAGATGTTGATAAATTTCAAGTGAAAAATTACGAATTTTCAAGTATTTATATATTAAAGAAATTGAAAATCAGTCTCCATCAACGTCCTTTCTGGAGTGAATATTAAGTTTTCAATGATTACATGTAGGGATGACAATTATACTGAAAAAATTCTGAAAAATCTAGATTTGCATTAAAAAAATACGAATTGGAATTTAGAATTCTAAGATATGCACAGATTTAGATTCAGATTTGCTTGACTAAAGTACTCATGGAGTATAAATGAATGAAAAAAATATAAATTTGATTATAAAAAAATGACAAAAAAACAACGTATATCTTTGGATGACAAAATATAAATTCGGATATACATAAATCCAGATTTAGATCTACATTAGATTTTTGTGGATCTTAACGAAATATTATCTGTGAGGATTTTCGAATATATAAATCCGTAAAAAATCCATAACATCCAAAATAAAATAAAATAAGATTCATAATTAATCAATACTAATTTAACTTCCAAAACAATATTTATAATTCACAATACATCCAAAATAATCTAAATGTAAAAATATAATAAAATTAAAAAATAAAAAAGTTAATTATTTTGTTTCCGGATCATGATATTTTTTTTATTAATGCAGATTCAGAATAACTGTCATATCCTTAGATATAACAGTCTCTAACTGTTGGAGACGTTAATTTTTACCCCAAAATGACAAATAATCCAGAAATATCTATTAAAGTGTTTTATTTTCCACTTGAAATTTAAATAATATTCACTTTTCCGTCCAAAGTTCAAAGAATGTTCACTTTTCCACCTCAACTTTATCAAAGTACCGAAATACTCTCAAAATTTTAATATTGTTAACATTCGGGTGGAAAAGTGAATATTTTTTGAACTTCGAACGGAAAACCGAATATTTTATAAGTTTGAGTTTGACTGCACTTTAATCTATCTTTGGTTATAAAGTTGATAATTTCCCTAGTTATCAATTAAGCTGATCCACAATCTGATAATTCAGAGCCCTAATGGAAGATAATAGATGTCAATGAGACTATGTATATATTATTTTAAAATCTAAAGTTTGTAAATGCATTTTACTATTGAAGACATTGATCAACCTCCAAATTTACCATTTTGTCTCGAAAGGGAAACATGGTTGCTACAGTATAACATAAGCTGAAAATGTGAAAAAACTGACCTCTCATATTGTCGAATATGGCCTTGTGGCTAATTTATGTCATGCGAAAGTAAACCCCACCACCTCAAAGTTGTGCTTGGCATGTGAAATTGAAAGGTGATTGCCATGATAGCATGGCCTGGTTTCACTTTTGTTAAGGTCTACTCCATTTATCTTTTTATTGGTCCTTTCTGTTTCATCACAAACAGATATCCATTAATTGGTAGTTAGTATATCAATCATATCTTAGACAGATGCCCTAATTTTCTTTTCTATTCATTAATAATATTTGCTCGGTGTTCGCTTCACATGATTTGGTTTTGTTTGGGGATGCCAACTTAGTTGGATTACTTAGTGAGGCTATGATGCATCTTACACCGAGATCATTCCTTAGAAAAATAAATAAAAATGCCTTAATTTTCTAATATACATATTGAAATCTATGATTCTAACCCAACGCGAAAGCTATATTAATAGTTGAGAAATGTTCAAGATTTATATTTTAAGTTTATTTATTTTTCTCAACCGATGCAAGAGATTTTTCCGACACTCCCCTCTGGCGCAGGCTTGTCTCTTACCTAAAATGTATCATGTGGATAAATAATAAGGACCCACTTATAGGTGAGTATGGTTTTGATACTATATATCCATGAGCCTAAACAACCCAAATGCATGTGTTGCAAGCTATCAGGATAAAGAATCTTGAGTAGTTATAAAGAATATTGAGTTATAAGGTCAAAAGAAATTTGGCTATCTTTGGTGAGACATTAAAAGTAAATTATGTCAACTAGTTAGTACATTGATAACCAATATATTCGTATCCAATGAAGGATTTAGAAAAAACATTTTTTGTGGCAATCAAAAGAGATGGGCAAAGAATTGTACTTACCGTAAAAAGCTACCATTGCAGAAGCTAAATATGGAGCTAAAGAAGGTAAGCCCGCCATTAGAAAAGCTAAAGTTGCTGATGCAAGATTGCAAGTTGATAAAAACCCTGCGGTGAATTTTTGCTGTGAAAATTCTGTTTGAAAGTTAAAAAAAAATGGATTTTTTTTTTTTTTAATATAATTTGTGGACAGAATATGGTCTATGATTCAAGATGACAATTAATAACACAATGCATTAGGACACACAACACATACCCCAGCTAGGCTTCTATAAGTTTTGGGTGCAGTTGGGTTTTACATGTTTTGTATGGATGCTAGTGGTTTAGAGTTTTTATAGAGACTAGTTTTGTTTTGGTGGGTCAACATTGACTGTAGCAAGGCTTGTATGTTGATAAAATTATTTCGAAATTGATAAGAATAAGACTCATAGACTAATAAAATTAGGCTCAAAGATTATAATTATATGATTTCTTTAATAACTCACGCCAATCGAATACAAGACCTAATATATAGAGTAAAAGTATCTTGAACAAGTGAGCTACTAGTTGTTCACATTAACAAGAAAGTGATATAAATTAATCATCCAACATATCTTAAGCAAACAAAAACAAGTTCATTGATTTTCTTTTTTTGGAGTGCCATTTATTTTTTTAGGGATGAGAATGATCAGTTCGACCGTAAGGAACCGGAATGATTTTCCAATTTCGAAATCGGAATCGGTTCTTTTAGGGTGGTTCCGGTTTCAAAATGTTAAGAACCGATTTTTTTATTCTGGTTCTAGTTCTAATGTGGTGGGAACCGGAATAGAATTTTGGAATCAATTGATCAAATTGAATAAAATTAATTATCAATTATTACATATTTTAAATGAAAAATATATTGAAAATTGGAAAATATGGTAATTCAGAACCTGACTGGAGCAAATTAGGAACCAAGATATGTTCCAATTCTAAAATATTAGGAACATATTTTTTTTTCCTGATAGGTTTTTCTCAGCCCTACTCGTGCCAGGTAGACCCGGCCATGGTTCCGGTTCGGAACCGGAACCGAACCGGAACCGAACCGGTTGGAACCGGAAGGTTCCGGTTCCAACCGGTTCCGGTTCCGGTTCCGGAACCGAACCGGAACGGGACCGGTTCGGTTGGGGTTCCACCCCAACGCGAACCGGACCGAACCGGTGGAACCGGACGGTTCCACCGGTTCGTACGGTTCCAACCGGAACCGGACGGTTCCGGTTGGAACCGTCGGGTTCCTGTTAAAAAAATAAGAATTACTAATGTACCCCTAATAACGGTAATAAAACGGTTATATTTAGGGGCATTTTGGTATGAAAAAAAATCTAAAATTCTATAAATAGGATTCATTTTTCATAATTTCATCACACCAAATTCTCAACTCTCTCATTTTCTATAATTCTCTTATTCTCAATCTTACTTCAATACAATTTTCTTATATTCTTATATTAGTATATTACTATTCGCAAATCTCAATCTCAATTTATTTAGTTGTTAATTTCTTATTTTTCTTCCTAATTTCTAAAAATAAAATGGCAAGCTCCTCGGAGAACATAATGTCAAATATGCCAACCCAAGAGAGCGGCCCTAGTGTCAGTGCACAATCACGGAGAAGAGAAGTTAAGGCTCGGTCCTCCGATATTTTCAAAATTCATTTTACTTTGGAATATCTAGCAGATGATTCACAACGAGCAACTTGCAACTATTGTGGGGTTATCTACAAATTTTCTGGTGGATATGGCAATATGATCAAGCACATGGAAAAACATCATCCGGTTGAACTTGGCATTGATACGACGCAAACTCAAATGGGCAGGTACGCATCATCTAGTAGAGGTACGAGTAGTGTAGATTTATTTAAATATTCTGATGCAAAAAATAGAGAAGAATTTGCGAAATTAACTTGTATGTCACATCTTTCTTTAAGCTTTGGTGAAAAACTTCATTTTACTAATTACGTGCATAATGCTTTAAACCCTGCTGCATGTAGAATGACTCGAAACACAACAAAACGTCATATTTTCAAATTATATAAAGATGGTAAAATTATTTTAAATGAAATATTTAAAGAGATGAAAGGTCGTATTTCTATATGTTCTGATATATGGAGTGACCATTGGCAAACACACTCATACATGGGTGTGACTTGTCATTGGATTGATGCATCATTTACCATGCAAAAAAGACTTATTGCATTTAGAGTTTTTGATGACCCACATACTGCACATAATATTTATAGAATGATGAAGGTAATTTTTGATGAATATGCTTTAGTAGAAAAAATTTTAACAATTGGATTTGATAATGCATCTGCAAATACTGCATCTATTAATGATTTAAAATCCTTATGTGAACCAAATTTAGGGGGTCGATTTTTTCATATTCGTTGTACATGTCATGTCCTAAATTTATGTGTGCAAGACGGTCTAAAATTATTATCTCCTTTCCTTGATCCAATTAAAACGGCACTTAACTGTATTTGGTCATATACTCAAGTTAGGAGAGAATGGACCAAGTTTTGTAAAATAAATGGTATTAAACCGATTAAATTTTCAAGAGATGTTCCGACACGTTGGAATTCTACTTATTTTCTTTTATGTCAAGCATTTCAATACAAAGATTCATTATGTAGTTTTTTTTCTCAACATGTTCAAAATATCACACTTTATCCTAGTCAATGGGATATTTGTGAAAAAATTTTAGATATTTTAAGAGTTTTTAATGATGCTACTTTAGTTTTTAGCGGTGTTTATTATCCAACAGCGCATTTATTTCTACTTGAGAGTTTGAATATTGTTGGCACTCTCGATGAGCATGTTGACAGTGGCGACCCTAATGATATTGTTTTGCTCGAAGCCATTACTGTTATGAAGGTAAAATGGTTGAATTATTTTAGAGAAATTCCTTTACTTTATCTTATTGCTGCTGTTTTTGATCCTAGATTTAAATTAGAAGGTTTGAATGGTGGTTTACAAGCTTACTATGGTTATTTAGGAATATTAGATGAAGTTGACATTACGAGCATAATGACGAAATTAAGAAGTGATTTAATTATTTTATTTAATGATTATATTGTAAGATATAACTTAGGAACATTAGGTCAATCTAGTAGTAGCGAACCGATAATTCAAACAAGACTTAGCGCAGGGGATCGTTGGTTATTGCAACGAAATAAAAAATCTAGGGATACGACAACTAATAACCCTGAATTAGATAATTATTTATCTACAAATTTTGAGTTTTCTAATGAAAGTTTATGTAGTAAAAATTTTAAAATCCTTGAATGGTGGAACCGGCATCAAAATATATATCCTGTTTTATCTATTATTGCTAAAGAGATCTTGGCAGCACCTATTTCCACTGTTGCGGTTGAGCAAGCCTTCAGCTTGGGAGGTAATATATTGGAAGCTAGGCGATCTTCATTACATCCAAGCACTCTAGAAGCAACAGCTTGTGTGGATGATTGGAACCGAGCTGATCTGAGACAACAAGAAGATGCCCCCGATGATTTTGAAGATTTGTTCGATAATGCTTCTGCAACAAGTGCAAGCGGAACCGGAGCCGAAGGATCAACTGATAATGAAGATTGATAATTGTAAAATTATGATTTACAAAGGGGATATGTCTTAAACTTGTAATGGAACTACGTGAGCTTTGATTCCTCTCACCCTTTGAGGATACGTAAGCAACTTAAATTTTTAAAAATTTAAGCTCAAGCTCTTCAATGTAATGAATTTTTTTATTTATAAATTTAATCTCATATTTTTTTAATTAATAATTTTTTTTATTTAAGTTTTGATTCCTCTCAATTTTTTTTATTTTAATCAAAAAAAAAAAAAAACAAATAGGAACCGAACCGAACCGGAACCGAACCGTTCGGTTCCGGTTCGGTTTTAGGTTCCGGTTCCACTTAAGTGTGGAACCGGAACCGAACCGGATTTAACCGGTTCGGTTCCGGTTCCACACTTGTGGAACCGGAAACCGGCCGGTTCGGTTCGGTTCCGAACCGGAACCGAACCGCCGGCCGGGTCTAGTGCCAGGGATGAACATCGATTCCAGTTCTACATGGAACTGTAAGAAATCGGACCAATTTTTTGGTTTCAGACTCGGAATTGGTTCTTTTAGGGACGATTTTGGTTCCAAAATATTAGGAACCAAATTTTTCAATCCGATTCTAGTGTGATGGGAACCAAACTCAAATTTTGAAGCCGATTTTTATATTATAAAATCAAAATTTTTTGTTAAAAAATTGAAGTAGAGTTCAAGTCTTTTGCTTAAATAATGTATATTAACTTCACTCAAATCCAAATTAAACGTATATGGAAAGAATTGAACAAAATCAATTATTAATTATTAATTATTATTATTATTATTATTTTAAATGAAACAATAAATATCGAAAAAATGAAAAATAGAATAATCCAAAATAGAACCGAAATCGATTAGGAACCAATAAATAAAATACTCTATTTAATTTAATATGTTTCAATTCTAAAATATGAGAAACTAATTTTTTCAAATAGGATCCGATTTCACTCTAAATAGAACCGAAACCAATTTTACTTGATGCTTTTAGATTGACGAGTCAAGGGCTTATTTTCTCAATCATTGTATTTCCCATTGCCTGGTGTCTGTCTTTTAGACCTTTTGTTTTCGGCATTCGTGTACTGGCAGCAAAGTTTGAATAAGATGCGAGATGCCTCGAGTAAGTATTTTTATTTGTTTCTTATTGATGTAAGTTTTTGTTTGGTACCGATCCTAATTTTCCAATAGATACCACATTAACTAATTTGGCGCCTCATATATAATTATATAGTGTTTTTTTTTTTTTTTTTAAATTTCTAATATCATAACTATCTTTGGTTTGGTGCCTCATTTTAGGTGATTTTTGGATTGTAGAACTTATTTTGTGATGCATAAATGAGTGCAAATCATTTTGCAAGTGGCATTTACAATCCTTATGATGGTAGTTGGTTTGTAAGCCATATTAGGGAGGGATTGTGAGTGTTAGGGTTATTTTTAGCTCCCAATCTAACCCTAAAAAACAAATCTATTTGGAAATGGCAAATGGGTACATTCCACATGCACAGTCTACAACTTTACATTGCCCCCAGATCATTCCAGAAAACAATTTGAACTTCCAAATCCCAACTTATTGAGAAGAAAATGATTTCTCTGTAATTCCAGGAACTCAAAGAAAAGTTATGATAACAACGGAACCCACAAAGATGGGTAGGGGTTAAATGGAAATGAACTAACAAAAGAAACCCTAATAAGCCAATAACAACTTCAATCTGAGCCTAAATGATTGATCTTGATCATCCCAATTATCGTACAAGAAGCAAATCCACAAGCCAGACCTGAGATTAAATTTACCAAAACCTAAATAAAGTTGAAGGGGGAAAAAAAAAACAAACCTCAGAAAAGATACCATTTCCTAAAGGACTTTGTGCTCTGTATAGCTCTACGAAATTCACACTTACCTCTCCTTAATATTTTCCTGTTTTTGATGCATAGAAGAGACCATTTCTTGAAAAATATTCAATCTAATTAGAAATGAATATTTCGATCTTCAAAAAATGAATAATTACATTTCTATACAAAAAATAACTGACAAGACGAGTTTCAAGATCCCCGCAAAATGCAGAGTGGGTTAATTAAAACAAGGCACAAAAATTTGAAAATTCCTAGTAAGAACCCAGCAACAGAATTAGGAACCCTAGAGAGAAATATAACATTATGATTTTCTGAAACCCTAATTTGTCACCAAAACATAATTACAATATACTCAAACCCATATTTATTTTTTTCCCAAAACTCAAGCAAAAGAATGAGGGGATTAGCCCTAGAAAAGAGAGAGAAAGAAAATGACAGAGATATTTTGTTTCCAGCTACCCATCACTTTCTGAGAAACCCTAAGAGAGAGATTTTTTTTTCCTCGCTCAAAGTGGGATGGATGGAGATGGGACATCCAATTGAAAAGGTGGTGGTGGTGGTGGTGACTAGTGGGATCAATCAAGGGTCACTGAAATTATAGTACAATCTTTTTCAGATGCTTATAAGATAGAAAAGACGTAAGCTAGCTTGGCTGGATGTATATGTAAATGTAGTGAAATCCATTTGCCCTAGCACTCGGCATCAAGCAAAATTAATTATTACCCTTTGCAATATATGCCGCTATTTTCTTCATCCATTCTTCCCTTCCTGCCTTTTTAGTCACAGTTGGCATTTTGGTTTTAGGGAGGACCACAACACGTGTCATGTACCAATATAGCCGATTCACTTTTTTGTAACAGCCCGGTCCTAGCAATAATTGAGAAGATATTATCCGTTCTGGACACATAACCTATCACGATTTTATTATTCGACTTTACAACCTAAAAAATATCTATTAGGTTAGGGAAATTCATGACTTATAATACAAAACATGTCTATTAGGTTAACAAAATTGTGAAAATTATCCTCACTTGCATCTTTGTGAGGGATCATCAGAAGCAAAACGGTATGAAATCATATCTTAAACATATCTATTCATATATCGAGACGCTAGTCATCTGTGATACCAAAGTATGACCCAACTACACATATTACCCCTAATCGTTGGACACATTTTGGGCCAAAGTTTTAAGATGGGCTACCTTGGCCAATAAGAAAATTAGGTTCGGTTCCGAAATTATAACTAATGATTTCACAAAATTTATTTTATTATATACATAATTTATTTTATTGATATTGTTTGCGCGATTTTGGTGCGCGGAGAAAGAGAAACGTATAAGGTTCAAACCTCCCGTGACAAAGTCACAGCAAGGGGTGTTTGATTAAGTGAATAAGTCTCTTAGGGGAAGCAAGCACACAAACTACAGTCCTAAAAGTTATAAAAACTACGAAATACAAAATATGCTCGTTTGAGTCTTCATTTAATCAGGCATCTCCTCTTTGTACGAGTGAGCTTTTATAGTGAAGCTCGTAAACCGTTTGGGCAGTTCCAGCATCTCCTTGCAGCTGTTGGATCGTGTCTTCAACCGTTGAGCTGCGCGTCTCAACTGCTTGATCGTGGAGGGGAAACTGCTTAACTGCGGTAATCGTGGGATTGACTGCATCACGTGTTCTCGTTCTAATCGCTGCTTCGATCGTCCCGAGTTCTTTGTCGCTCCAATCTAGTGATTACTCTGATCGCTCTCCCCTTCGTTGCCCTTCTTGCTTTCGTCTTTTACTTCTTCGTTCTATGACGATTTCGCTCCAGAGTGACATTTCTTCTTTTGTCAACAATTGTCCTCAAATTCACCTTGATTGAATTGGAAGTGAAAATCTAGGTGAATTTCTCGGCCTTCCATCCTGGTTCGTTCTTCTAGTTCCATCACATAGGCCATTAGATTGGCCTTGGTAGCCGCGAGTGCGGTTTGTTCTTTACTCTGTTTGTTCTTCTCCATTTGAACAGCGGTGCGTTGACTCCCCAAAGACCACTGTGGTTGGCCTTGTTTGCGCGAATAAATCATTTAGCAGACCTGCAGGGTATGGCTCGTCATTTTAAGCCACAATAACCGAATCTTCTCATTCATTCAAAACTCTGGTCGGCCCGTAATTTCCTTCGTACATGAAATACTCGGTCGAATTTGTCTCTGCAGCGAAAGACTTGTTGTCGGCCTCGTCTTTCTGGTTCCAAAAAACTAGGCATTGATGAAGAGATGAAGTGATGCATCAACTACCATGTATCCAATCTCGTCCCAAGAACATATTATAGGTAGTTGGCCAGTCTATAGCGAAGAACACCACTGTTTTCGTAGTACTCCCTACTTGCAAGTCCAATGGGAGGACCCCATTGGCTGTTGTCGTCCCTCCATTGAAACTCGTTAGCACCACTTCCGTAGGGATGAGGTCTCCCTCTGACTTCGCTAAACGTCCTAGCATCCTATACGGTATTGCATTGATGGCTGCTCCATTGTCAATCAGTACTTTGGTGATGGGTATCCTATTGGCTTTTGCTTTTACATACAGCGGCCGCAAATGCTTGGTTATCTGCGGTGGTGGTTTTGGGAATATCACCTTCTCTGATAGGCCTATCTGCTCACTCTCGTCGTTGGTCCGAGGTACTTCTCCTCCTGTTTCCCATCTAGAATGTGGTAATGTGACTGGTGCATTGTGGGAAACATTATTGACGATCAGTATTCGCTTTTCCGCCCTGGTGACGGTCCATTTTATCTTGGGCGTCCCATATAGGACGAGGAAGGGAGATCGTCCCAAATCTTCTCCTAACGTCCTGACCGCAGGGTTTCCGGCTTCATACAATTCTTTAAGAAGCCGATTATGTGATATTCCTTTTCTCCTCGATTCGGTCCTAATATCTATTTCTTCATCTATGTCGGTCATTTCCTCGTTTGAAGCTTCCCTATCCGTTATCGAGAGCGCTTAAAATTCTGTCGCATCACCCTCATAGACATCTTCGCTTGTTCCAGCTTCCCCACTGTTGTCCCCCTTGAATTTCCCGAGCAACAAGTAATGGTTGGCCACGACTGGTGGCATACTAACGAACTGAATGACGATAGGGCGTTCTTCGTCGTCTGTTTCATCCCGTTTTCGCCTGTCAAACTTGGTGCTTTCCTCGCAGCTCGTGATTGTCCCTTCTTTACTGTCTCTCTCCGTGTTACTTACCTCTGGTTTCTCTGTGGTACGAGGACTACGGCCTGTGGTGGCCCTTACCTCACCTTGTTAGCGCATCATACAGCTATAATTTCTCTGGTGTCTCCTCAACTGCGTCCTCGTCATTTCATCCACGTGAGGATAGTTCCTGCCTAGACGTTCCGAATGCGGCCTTCGATACGAATGCCATATATTGGGTCGATGAATTTTTGGCCTAAACGACTTCACATTTTGGACGAAGTTTAAATTTTTGCCATAGAACCTTGGTGCGAAGGTCCGTGGATGCCATGCTTCTGGCTCTTTCTTTATGGGCCTTTCACAAGTATCCTCCAACTCTCTCATCCATTCTATATTGTTCTTGCACTGTACACAAAGATTTTGCTGATCCTTCCGTTCTTGGGGTGCTTTAATCCTTTCCAGAGCACTTGGACGACAACCATCATGTCCTTCATCTAGGACCACCTTGAATTTTGGCAAATTCAATTTGGTAAGATCCGAGTTGATCATGTTTAACTCCACTGGCTTTGGAAACGGGTTGTCGTCCACTGCCATCTTTTTTCCGAACGTTTTTCGTCCAGACTCTATGACATCCTGCAAAATATTCCAGAAAACAAGACAGTTATTAGTTGAATGGGATCACGCATTATGCCACTTACAATATTTTTTCCCCCCGATTTGTTCGGCGCTTGGCAACGTGTGGCGATCGCTCAAGCTAATCTGTTTGTCCTTATATAACTGATCGAATATGGCATCGACTTTTGTGATATCAAAAGAGAAGTCTCTACTCTTTTTATCATTTTTTTTCTTTGGCTAAGGGTTCGGCCCATGCCTTACAAACGTACGGCTTTCCTTTAACCAATTCAGCCAAACATAAGTCGACCGATTCGATGTCCATTTCGCCTACTTCAAAATCGATGTTACGGTAATATGTCCCTTTGCTGGAATTTTTCATTTGCTCTTCCTCCCTTAGTAATCGTTCATAACGCACTACGCTAGTGATGAGTTGGGGAGGTCCCAAAATTCGCGATCTTGAAATTTCTTTTTCAGGTCGAAATTAAGACAGCTTTGAGCGATTCTCACGAATTCTTTTTCTAGCAAAGGCACGTAACATCGGCCTCGAGCCACTTTAAATCTCTGTAAGAATATCTCCGCCCATTCTTTTGGAAACTGTCTTAAGTTTGCCAAATCAGCTAAGGCCATTTCAGATTCGGCCTTGTAGAATTGCGTATGGAATAGCTGTTCCATTTGTTGCCAACTATCCATCGAATTGGGCGGCAGACTGACATACCAGGAGAAAGCCACTCCAGACAGTGAGCCGTGAAATAGCCTCAACTTATGGAAATCAGTGACTTCTGCACATTGAAGGGTAAATCGCCCTATGTGTTCCATGGTAAAAACTTCCCCGGACCCCGTAAACAGAGAAAAATCTGGTATTTTGTAGTTTCTAGGCCATGGATGCGCCACATCGATCCAATCGGGATATGGCTTCCGATACCTCAGCCGAATTGGCCGTACTCATAGATCGAATTGATTTTGGAGGATTTCAGTCATTTATTCCTTTAACATGTCATTACCATTAAATGACATTTCTATGGATGGCAGTTGTGGCCTTCTCACAAGTGGGACATAATCATGATTCTGTCCCCGAGAAACCTGGACGCCTTGGGGCAACAGCACTTCGTGTTGTGCCATATTTGGCCCTTGGTGTAGATTTGGCCCTAAATGTAGGCCATTGCCCCCAGGACTTATTCCTCCATTGGAAGCCGTATGGATATTGACTCCTAGGAGAGGAACACTACTCGGACCAGCCTCCAGACTGCTCGGGGTAGGGAGGGGCGTAGTCTACAGCAGTGTTGTCCCGCCGATTACACATTTGCCCATTAATTCATTCAATTAACTTAGGTGTTTGGCCATATTTTCATAATGTGAATTGCTAGTCGAGACAAATTTATCTATGACATGAGCATTTTACAGCCTAACCTGTTCGACAACGTCCGGTGTGAATTCGCCGAACAACACGCGGACCGCATTAGGGCTGAGCTCTCGCATAGGTTCGTATCGACTAGGGTCTGCCACACCCTTTAAATGACCCACTACGGCTGGAACGTGGGGCTGGTTGGTTTGCTCCAGTCATCTTTTTTTCCGTACTTGAGCCAGTTTGAGTGTTTCTTTTCGGAGGCATCTCCACTGCTTACACCAAATCTCCCACTGTGGTCGCCAAAAAACTGTTTGCGCGATTTTTGTGAGCGGAGAAAGAGAAACGTGTAAGGTTCAAACCTCATGAGACAAAATCCCAGCAAGAAGTGTTTGATTAAGTGAATAAGTCTCCTAAGGGCGCAAGCACACAAATTACAGTCCTAAAAGTTATAAAAACTACGAAATAAAAAATATGCTCGTTTGAGTCTTCATTTGATCAGGCCTCCCCTCTTTGTACGAGTGAGCTTTTATAGTGAAGCTCGTAAACCGTTTGGGCAGTTCCAGTATCTCCCTGCAGCTGCTGGATCGTGTCTTCAACCGTTGAGCTGTGCGTCTCAACTGCTTGATCGTGGAGGGAAAACTGCTTAACTGCTGTAATAGTGGGATTGACTGCATCACGTGTTCTTGTTCTAATCGCTGCTTCGATCGTCCCGAGTTCTTTGTCGCTCCAATCTAGTAATTACTCTGATCGCTCTCCCCTTCGTCGCCCTTCTTGCCTTCGTCTTTACTTCTTCGTTCTAGGGTGATTTCGCTCCAGGGTGACATTTCTTCTTTTGTCAACAGATATATAATTTAATATTCTCATTAATATATCAATGAGTCGTTTATAAAATATGACATGCGTTAAATATTCATGAATTTATTTTAATTAAACAAATACATAGAATAATGATAATTCATAATTTAGTAATTGGGTAATATTCATATAATCACAATATACAATATTAAGTTAAATATTTTCTTAAAAAATTAACAACCTTTTAATAAATTTATTTTTTTAATAATTAAAGTATGAATTAATTATTAATTTAAATATTATCTTGATTAATTAATAAATTTTATCGGTTCCGAGATAAGGTTCGGTTTCGGTTCAGTTCTAACTTAGATTCTGGATCGTTTCTTAAATTTTGAAGAACCAGAACCGAACTAATCATTCGGCGGTTCCGATTCGATTCGAAACCATAGAACTATTGACCGATTCAATTCCGATTTTGACTCAATTTGGTTCCAGTCCGGTTCACGTTTTGAAACCGAACTGCAATCGACGCTGAACAAAACTATACAGAGGGTGGGACGAGTTTTAGCCTAGTGAACTGATTCTCACTAATCGAGTCGGAACTTGCGCTTTTATTACAATCCTTAAGCATAACGTAAATATGTCCAATACATACTTTTGGATCAATAAACATTGAATCTATTACAGCACCAATAAAGCTTTGCCGATGAAAATGAAGGAAAATAATGAACATATCAGTCTAAATATTTCTATCAAACATGCAATAACAAATGAAAACTCTTTAGTTCTTTTAACAATCTTCACCCAAAACCTATAACCTGTACTTAACAACAATAGATCTCCTGTATTATTTCATATTTGACACACACACATTAAAAACAAAAACAAAAACAAAAACAATAAAAACACAAAACAAGGAAAAAGAGAAAAAAAAAAAAAAAGAGGAAGGTTGTTTCCGCCGAAGAGATTAAAAGTGAAAAACAAATATAAAATCGTGGTAGGATTTACACTTACATTTTTGTAAACTGGAGAGATTAGATATCCAAAATCTAAGTCCTCTTTATTTGTTTTTATCAATATAGAAATGAACCAAATATGTTAATCCAAAATCTAAGTCCTCTCCATTTGTTCTTATAAGAACAAACTAAGGCTCTGTTTACTAATGTGTTTGGTAGATGTGGTTTTCAAACTATATTCTATCAAATGTTTAGTAAATACTTATAACAATATTGAAAGTTAAAAGTGATTTGATCCTACAATTGTTTGATGATCAACCTATATATTACTTTATATTTTTTTTGTCAAAATTATTATTTACAAGTTATATTACCAAAATATCAACCTTAATTTCACAACTAGAATTTTTGCTTCACATCAATTATGAATTAAAAACCACAACATCACAATCCCATCGAGTCTATATTTTTTTAAAAACAAACAAACAAAGAAATAGAATCTGCTAGATTCTTTGATGGTTTTCACACTCAGTTCGGAAACTTCTTCTTCTAGATTCTTTGGACGCCTAATTTTTGTTTTAGGTAATTTTTTTTTTAATCCTTCTCTTATACTCTTTGTTAGTTTCATATGTGTTGGCAACTTCCGTAACAAAATAAGTTCAATTGAGTTGTAATGAGTCTTGAAGATCTCGGAACAATTGGACAAGTATTTGGACAATATCAGATGGAGATATCAGAGTGACGTTCATTCTTTTGGACATTCCGGAATATTTAGAGCTCCAATTGATATGAGGTTAGTGTCATTGGAAAGTATACTCAAAGACGATCGCGTACATATAAAGAACGCATGATTTGACCAAGAGATGAGAAAATTACAAGGATTTTAAATTGCATCTAAAAATCAATCAACGACGTGCGTTTTCGTAACGTTCGTCGGGACTTTCTAACGCCCGGAGGCAGAAACTTTGCATTTGAGGCAAGTTTGAGAGGTGTTTGAACGTTCATGCGTAAGTGAGTTATTTTGGACGTATTTTAAGCCAGTTTTACATAAGGAAACCCTACCATTACCTTGCATATTTAAATAAACACATAGCCACTTTACCCAGGTGAAGAACACGATTATGAGAGCCACCATATATTTTGTTTCTTTCTTCTTGACAATCAACTTAGAAGACTTCATTGATTCTCTTGTCTTATTTACTTTTGTAAGATTGTTCTTTGGTAACAATCAACACAAAACACAACCCTAACCCAATTTTCTAAGCCTTCAAAGTTCTAAAGGAGGAAAATTGGTAGTGAGAGTTCTGACATTGTGAGTTCGCAAGGTTGATGAGAATTCACACGGAGACTTCAGAGGTTCTGAAGAAGGCCGCTTGGTGCGGGCTCGAGAAGTTCTTCGAGTTATTACAGTGTAAAAGTATTCAAGTCGGTGAAATTATCACCATAGGTCTTATACCATCATCAATAAATCATAAAGCAAAAAGATATACCTAGCATTCCATAACTCCAAAGGCCAACTCAAAGAATAATGGTGTATGTGATTTTTCAATAAACAATCATTCATTCTATTAAATTAATGACTACATTAAAAGATAAAAATAATATACATTTTAAAGCAGTATTATTTATATTTTAATGTATTGAAATCTGTGTGTTTGTCATTTTGTTCGGTCTTTAACTTAATCAAATAGGGATCCCTACTCCATATGAGTGTATGATCTATTGTATATAAATAAATAAATACCTCGAAACATCTTGTTCAGTGAAATGGTCGTCTGGAAATGTATTGTAGTAGATTTCCTTCTTTTCCCAATCTTTGAGATAGGAACACGCTCAATTAAAATAGCATCATTTGATACCAACCTATACCACTGCATACAGTGATCGTCCTGTGGAGAGTCGACACAGACTATCGGTTAGGGTCCTCAAAGTTGATCCAAAATAAAGACATCTAAATTTAGAGAAATTTCAATTTTTAGTATATACTATAACTTGATATTTTTTTTTATCTTTTATTGTTATGGATCTCATTTTAAAAATTCACCTAGAACTCTATAAATTAAAAGTAACTCAGAGCTGCCCTGATTGCATAATTGCAATATTGATTATCATTAGCCTTAATTTGCAAGAGATTAATAAGAATTTAATTAATATAATGAATCTTTATATTTATTATCATTATATGAAAATTGTAAGTAATAATTGTGATGTTATTATATAATATTAGATATTAAGAACTTAGGGAAATGACATATACCACCTTGAAGTTTAATGAAAATACACGAATCTAGTCACATTTTGCTTATGATCAGATACCCATGGAGTTTAAGAAAATAAATAGGGTTGACAGAAATCCCAAGAAGACGGCACTCTCCCTAATTGAGGAGGGGATCAGAGATGAAAAAATGAAAAAAAATTAATGTTGGGGATGGGGATAGGAAAAATTTCATACACATCCTCTCCCCATTACTTATTTAAATTTTTATTTATTTATTTTTAAAATTTTCAACAATTATATTCAAATTATTGTGTATAAATTATAGATAGTATAAGAACTTAAATGAAATAATTATAATGAGAGATCCATCTGTTTAATAAGTTACAGACCAAACAAAAGATAGAAAACATGAATTGTAATCTCCAATATATATTATGATTTATATAATAGATTTATGTATTATATATTATTAATTTTTTTAAATATATGTATATTTTATTTTTGGATAATGTAACAATTTTATCAACATATTTTAAATTACTTAAATTTATTTTAAGAAAAAATTTATGTTATTCAGGATTATGGGGTTTTTGGGGATCCCTTTTTATTATTCGCAGATTCTTTTTATTATTCGGAGATCTTCATCTCCTCCCCTTAAATAATTACGAGGAGACGAAAAGGAGACGACGACACATAGATGTCGATCTCCTCTCTCCTCTCTCCATTGTCATTCATAAAAATAAATACATACTCCCCTCATAGTTATAATTCTAAGATAACTAATATTAGACACCCTAAGGTTTGGTTAAATACAGTTCAGTCTATGTACTTTCAAAATTATACAAATACCCACTGAATTTTAAAAAATCAGACAAATACCCTACATAACAATTTGCGGGAAAAAAAAAAACTACATAAATTCAAGGTTGTAACAATTTAAAAAAAATATTAAAAAAAATTATGCTTTTCTCATAAATCAAAATACTAAATGTGCCTAAACCTTCTGGTCAAAAATCATGTGATTCCTTAACTCCTGGACTGCATTGGATGAATAACAAGCTGTATCAGCTAAAGGTTGTTCAGTCAAATCCAGGAGCAGGACCTTTTTTACTTGTGTCTTCAAAACTATCCTAAAAGACAAAAACTTCTAATGTGATTTGATATGCTAACAAAACATATTTTTTTGAAATATGCCATTTTCCTACGTTCTTAATATCTAATAGTTCTAAATTTGATTTAATTACTTACCATTTTATATAATGGTAATAAATATAAAGATTCGTTATATTAATTAAATTCTTATTAATCTCTTGTAAATTATAGCTAATGATAATCAATATTGCAATTATGCAATCAAGACATCTCTGAGTTACTTTGAATTTATAGAGCTCTAGATGAATTTTTAAAATAAGATCTCTATCGATAAAAGATAAAAAAATATATATTAAGTCATAGTATATACTAAAAATTGAAATTTCTCTAAATTTAAAGGTATTAATTTTGGATCAATTTGAGGACCTCAACCGATCGCCTGTACCGACTCTCCACAAGACGATCACTATATGCAGTGGTATAGGTTGGTATCAAATGATGCTATTTTAATTGAGCGAGTTCCTATCTCAAAGATGGGGAAAAGAAGATGTTTCACTTACAAGATATTTCAAAGTACTTATTTATTTATATATAATAGATCATACACGCATATGGAGTAGAGATCCCTATTTGATTAAGTTAAAGACCGAACAAAATGACAAACACGCAGATTTCAATACATTAAAGTATAAATAATACTGCTTTAAAATGTATATTATTTTTATCTTTTAATGTAGTCATTAATTTAATAGAATGAATTATTGTTTATTGAAAAATCACATACACTATTGTTCTTTGAGTTGGCCTTTGGAGTTTGGTATACCGATGATGAAAATTTGATTTCATATCCTTTATACTGTGAATAAACTTGATTTTTTTCATTGAATTCTAAATTAGGAATTGCCACCAGATTCTACTTTTTTTTGGTGGAATATATTTGAATTCCAATTCAACTATTCATATACATATAACATAAGTGTTATGTAACATAAGTGTAGTTCTATGGCATGTGAGGCTGAAAAAGATATATAAAAATCATGCCGAGTCTAGTTAAAACACAATGACATCAAATGATTTATGAAACCAACCCCATCCAGTAGGAAAATATTTTTATTTGATTTGGTTGAATATATATATATATATATATGGGGTCCATTATGCTATGCAAAATTAGTTTTAAATATGTGTTCTTGCTTAAAATCAAGCTTTTTAAATGTGATTCAAGCTATTAAATTCAAATGATACATCTTTATATACCCACAATATATCTTCTACATGTCTTGTCTAGCAATAATCATTGGATATCTTATGATATTGTTCCATACCTTTTTACTATTATTTCTCCTCTGCTCTTATGGTTTTTCCCTTGATTCATGATAGATTGTTTAGTCTTTTAGATTGGATACGAGGATATCCTTATAAATTAGTTTAGAAAAATCATTACTAGTGATATAATATATGAAGAATTTTATTTTTAATTGATTAACGTTATCAAATTTTCTAAGAATTTGCAATGGATTTAACTACATAATTAAGGAGTCTGGCCAAAATTAGCCAAGTACAAGATTTAGATTAATTATCATAAAGATCGTTCAATAATACAGTCATGATTAAGCCAAGTCTGAATATAAATGCTCGATTTAGCTTTGTTTTAATTTGGATATGCTCTCAGGACCTATATCTAAGTCTTCCTCTTGCAGATTGAATGAGCCTGTTAAAATTGGAACTTCATTATCTTTTTAATGTTGAGAGGATCATGATTGAAACATATTCACATATTATGGTTAATTGGTTTCACACGTGCATTGAAATTGTATTTGATTTACAGGTTTTACGGATCTGATTATGACTTATTTTTATCACGAAGCTAATCAGGTGATTGACATATAATTACGATTTTCCTCCGTCATAAGTAAGCGTTTATTTAAATTTCAGAGGGCCCGCCCTCTAAAAAAAATAAAAAATATTTCTCTTTAATAAAAATGAATAAAATAAGCTAACTACTAAATCAAGTAGCCTTTAATAGGCCTATTCAATATGTACGAGGGAGATTTGGATTTGGGTCTTGAGAGCATATACAAATTAAAACAAAGCAAAATAGAGTATTTATATTCTAACCTTGGCTTAATCATGATTGCATCATTGATTAATCTCTATGATAATTAATATAAACCTGCCGGACTCCTTAATTATGTTGTTAAATCCATTGCAATTTCTTAGATAAATTGATAACATATATCAATTATAAACAAAATTCTTCATGCACTATATCACTAGTAATGGTTTATCTAAACTAATTTATAAGGATATCCTCATATCCAATCTAAAATAATAGACGATCTATCATGAATCAAAGGAAAAACCATAAAAGCATAGGAAAAAAGCTCTAAAAATGTATGAAAAAAAATCATAAGATATCCAAGGATTAGTGTTGGACAAGACATGTAGAAGATATATTGTGGGTATATAAAGATGTATCCTTTGAGTTTAATAGCATGAATCACATTTAAAAAGCTTGATTTCAAGCAAGAACACACTTAAAACTAATCTTGCATTGCATAATGAACCCCCAAGAATTGGGGGTTGACTAATAAAAGACAATTCAACTCAACTAAGTAGCACCTACTTTGATATATACAGATATATTCAACGAAATCAGATAAAAATATTTCCCTATTGGATGGGGTTGGTTTCATAGATCATTTGATGTGATTATGTTTTAACGAGACTCAATAAAATATAGGTATATCCTCGTGGTTTCTATATGTTAATGGTGTTTTTCAGCTCCCAAAATAGACATCTACAAGGGCAACACATACCCTAAATCTCATGTAGAGAGGTTCGCTTTGTTTATAGAAATTCAGGGGATGGTCGGAGAAGCCATTTGCAAGGTGTTCTCTTTAACCTTAGGCGGGTCAGCCAGCATATGGTTCATGAACTTGACCTCGGGGAGTATCAGTAACTTTGCGCAGTTGAGTAGATTCTTTGTGAGGCACTTTAAGAGGGCATGAGTGCCAAGAATGATGATGGGGTCGTTGAGGTTGATGAAGCAGAGAGACGACGAGTCTTTGAAGAGTTTTTTCGACGAGTATCACAGCCTGGTTTTAGAGGTTGAGGCATATGAGTCCCCAGAAGCCTTGGAAAGTTTCAAAGAGGTCTTGAAGGTCGGGAAATTATGGCCTCACTTGAGGATTCAGGAGATACCGGACTATGTCGCGGCCTTAGAACAAGCGAGAAAGTTTGTGCTAATGGAGGAAGATAAGAAGATTGTCTGAGGAGGGGGCACCCAGAGGACCGAGATACTCAGGCCGAAAAATCGACGGGATTTGGGTAGAGACATGAGGAGACCGGTCCTGAGGCAAAATGAGTTTAGGCCGATGCTCAGAATAATCAAGTAGATGAGAGAAAGCAGTCTGTTTAGGTCAATCATGTCATCGTAGGGACGGTGTACAGCATCGTAGGGACGGTGTACAGCCCCCTGAACAGAACCCTGACCCAGATAATTCGAAAAATCCAGGACAAATGTCTTCTGGCTGAGCCTAATTCGAGGAGTTTTCCCATTGATAGGAGAGACAACAAGGCTTATTATGTGCACCGTAATATGAGGTGACACACTACAGAAAGATGTAGAGACCTGCGGGAGCAGATGGAGAACTTAATAAGGAACGACTATCTGAATGACTGTATAGACCAAGTGGCTACGAAGACCGACCAGCACTGATAGCGACAGTCATCATGTCGGATACCAATTGCTTGAGGCAGCTGGACGGTACTATGGCTCAAGAAGCCCTAGAACACTGAGGTGCTGAGGGGATATTTTCAATAGATCCTCTTAGAATGAGGCTCAAATAGTCGTAAAATGGGCAGTAGGTCCCTTGAACATGAATGAGACTTTTCATTTTCTCAAATAAGAAATTGTTCACTTTTCTTGTTTATTATTCAGGTAGTAAAGACATGTTTAATATTCTTGTGAGATACTCATGGTCGGAATATAAAAAAGGGTGAAAGACATGCAGAAAAGAAGCGAAACTCGTGGCACGCCAATCCTTAGTGTCATTATTAAACCCCCAAGACAGAGCATCACTACCAAATGACCTACATCTTTGGGGAGCTTAAGCGAAAAGACCTACATGTCGTTTGGCACCTCGAGGTAACCATAGCACGTTTGGCGTCCCCAGGTAATCATAACATGTATGGATTGAAGCCATTGAAGATCGACGTGGCTTTTGACGTCTCGGGGTAACCATATCACATTTGGCGCCCCTAGGTAACCATAGCACGTATGGACTGAAGTCATTGAAGACCGATGTGGCGTTTGGCGCCTCGGGGCAACTATAGCACTTTTGGCCCCATAGATAACCATTATACGTATGGATTGAAGTCGTGTTTGGCGCCTCGCGGTAATCATAGCACGTATGGATTGAGGTCATTAAAGACCGACATGGTGCTTGGAGTCTAGGGGTAACCATAGTATGTTTGGCGCTCTCAGGTAACCATAGCACGTTATGTATTGAGGTCATAAAAGACCGATGTCGCACTTGGTGCTTCGGGGTAACCATAGTATGTTTGGCTTCCTCAGATAACCATAGCACATAAGCTCGATGGTACATTCGTTTCGTTGAGACCATGTGTAATTTGATAGCTCGAGTATTCTTTCGGTACCGCCGAGGCCGTGGTGATTTGATTGCTCGAGACTCTACTCGTTCCGTCGAGGCCATGTTAGTGCCACAATGAGAGATAATTCTCTTGTGGCCAAGTATTTATTATGGCTCGAGATTGGATTACATCCCACCGAGGCCTTATTATCTTTGTTCGCATGGGGTGGAGTTTCTCCCTCATGGCTGAGTATTGATGGCACAAAGAGGAAACGTTCCCTTGTGATCGATACATTATTATCAACTCAGGGCTGGGTTACATCCCGCCGAGCCCATTTTTTATGCGTGATAGCCCGATGTGATCTTTCCCTTGTGACCCATGTTTTATTTTACAGGTCTTTGCAGATCATTTCCTAGCGAGATTGCAGCATGTCGAGAGCATGCATCAACCCAGGGTGGTATGAGATTATCTTCTTCAAGAAGATAAGCCAATGTGTGAGTTGACTCTGGTTAGCTCGGATCAACCTTTTCGATTAGAGAGGGCGAAGCGGAAGACATGACCAAGTTACGAATCAAAAATAGAATTTTCAGATCAGGGTTGTGAATAAGACATGGATTTTTACAAAAGTCATTGAAGCTTGAAGTTTGGTACCTGTCGAGAGCTGGAGGACACTTGAGATTTTGGACTGGATCAGGATTGAGTATCAGCCTGAGGACATCATATCGGCTCTCAGGTCCATGCACCACCATCTTTTTTTTATAGTTTCTGGCATTAACTCATAAACTCGTTGATACTGAAAACTATGGGGCAGATATTGATGGTGTTTTTCAGCTCTCAAGAAGTCAGAGTCCCTAGGAATGGTAGAATGAGGATAGAGGATAGCGGCTAGCAGATAAAAGGTCAAAGTCATTGTAGGGATGAGAGGTCGAACATTGGGATCTGAGCCCGAGGTGCAGGAAGGCAACCCGAGGTCAGAACCAAATGATTCGACAACATTAGAACATCTGCTAAAGATCGAATCGATGTGAGAGGTTCGGCCTTGCATTAGGCTCTGAAAGAAGACCTGACCCTCTAGTGATTGCAAGGAAGGGTATCATTTGTTTTGGGGTACCGACCCGAGGAAGTCACATGACCTTTTCAACCCGACCTGGTAAAGAAGAGAAGAAGATGATCCGACATTGACCGCCTCGGTATGCCGACCTATATAAGTAGGGGTTGCTAAATCTTATACTTGTGAATGGATTACGTAAGGCCTACAAGAAGCCTAGAGCCACCAGACCGATGGATAGGTGCAACGTACGAGTAATGAGCAATAACATACGAGTAATGACTGATGGGCGTAACGACAAACAAGAGTTAATGGGCATAACATACGAGTAATGGGTAATAATGACAAGGAAGCGTGGCTGACATCATGAGTAGGCAGAATAGTGGAATGTCCTAGTATATAAAGGGGTTGAGAACTTATTGTAGGGGCTTAGATAATTTATTTATTCAATTGTAATAGAGATGGAAAAAGCTTAAGTATAAGTGAAAGTTAGTAAGAGGTCGGTCAAGCGTGTAAGCAAGAGATAAGGAGGTCGGTACGACCCGAGGTCCTAATAAAAATATCATTTTATTTGTGCCCGTGAATGTAGGTTAGGACCATCCTACCGAACCATGTTAAACCCTTTGTTTTGTTTTGTTGGTATGTTTTCCATCTTTTGCTAAGTCTGTATTTAGTCCTCAAACCAAACAAATTCACAGTTGAGGGATATTTATTCGAGTAGTTTTTCCCGAATTACCCATGAAATGAAAATCAGTGGTCAACACTATATATCTATTTTAATTTATATCTTTTCTAACTACATTTGACATGTATCAACACTTATGTTTCATAGCACTTCTGTTATACGTATAGGAATGGTTGAATTTTAATCCAAATATATTCCACCAAAAAAATATAATTTGGAGGCAATTCCTAATTCGGAATTCAATGTCTTGAAAAAAAATCAAATTTATTAACAAAGACATGGAATCAAATTTTCATCATCAATAAATCATAAAGCAAAAAGATATACCTAGCATACCAAACTCAAAAGGCCTACTCAAAGAACAATGGTGTATGTGATTTTTCAATAAACAATCTTTCATTTTATTAAATTAATGAACAACTTGAAAAACTGAAGAACATGAAGAAAGATATGAAGAATACCTTGAATTCGAGGAGAGCACTCCAACCTTACGACTTGAGAATGAATTTTGCAATGAAGCAAATAAAGGTCAAGAACTGAACATCTATCTAGTCCAGACATCATGAAGATCCTACCTTACATGTTTTCAAGATCAATTGATTGAAGTATGTCCTGGTCATCAATTGGCCCATTCCCCTATTGGATCGCATGACCACCCTATTTCGGGGTCGGATGAGTATCAGTCATGGACCCAACAACAATAACAATGTCGAGTCGACTCGACAGTTCATATCCAGGTCCTTGAAGAATCACTTCAAAGCCTAGACCTTCAACAACATAGAATGTCGGCTGAATAAGATCCTTCAATATCCCCTAGCCCAGTTGACATGGTGGATTCACAAGACTTACCAATGCCTAAAATTATTTAACTGTCGCTTGGTTAGCGCAACATCATTTCAGTTCATCTATATGGAATTGAGTAAGTCTATCAACAGTTGTAATCCATTTTTAGTCCACTGGGCATTATCTTGTTTACAAGTTTGTAGCTCCATCAAAAACGGCGTGGCCATTGACGAATCCCCTCAACGACTGAATAAGGAATGCTTATATATTTTTTGTCTCAGACGACACGTTCAACATGTACTCTCCAAGCCAAGGACTTCTCGACTTAGAGATGAGGGGACAAACTGTATGGGTTAAATTTGGGCCAAGTACATTCTCGTCTTTCCACCTTTAGCCAAATACTTGAGGCTGCCCAACATCTCCAGCAGCTTACATGATTATATAAGAGTAAGGCCCAAACTCCACAATACCAGTGTTGGATTTGGGCCGGTGACCAGGCAGGCCCAGTTCCAAATTGAAGCACGTACTACCCCACTGAGAGAAAAGGCTGATTGTGCAATTGATTGCCTCCGAACAATCATCTACCATTACATAAAAAATAAAAGGTAACATGTTAGGGGGAGCCGTCTACATTAAATGCATACGTTATTATTAAATGTATGCGTTAGAGCTCCCCTTTGGAGGCCTATAAAAGGAAGTATAATTCATAAATCAGTGGCAGAGAAAAACTGAAGCATTACAACCCTAAACTTAATCACTCTCACCAGAAACTTCTGAACCTCCGACCCACCTCCCTCACGGAATTCCACGGGGATCAAGGTAGTCTATGACCTTGCTTCTCCTCCTACTGTATTTATAACTCATTTCCATTACTTAAAGAAGAATTGTTGAAAACTGCAATGATAGTAGAGCCAAAGTAATTCCCATGAGAAAAAAAACAAATGAGAGATGCTATTAGTTATCCCTGGAGATGTAGCCATCTGTTTAATCGAGGAAAAAAATATGCATTCACACCGCAACCCAAGATGTTGAATGAGTGGTAGATACTGCAGCATCCTACTATGTTACCCCTCATAAAGGACTTTGGTCCAGTGAAGATGTGAAATATCATTTACTCTGGGATAGTAGGACTCGATGACATTCAGATACAAACAAACGCTGGATGCACATTAACCTAGAAGGATGTCATGCATGTTCCAGAACTTTGGCTAAATCTACTCTCGAGGATAACTTTTACAAATAGGGCTATGACAATCACTTCATAAATGACACATAGAGAATGATAAAAGGTGTCATGGTTGTCACTCGAGTATATGTTTGCGGCACTCTATATAAGAGTCATGTGAAGTTTTGTACAGATAACTTTAATGTAGCTGAAAAATAGGCTTATCAGAATCCGTCTCACTAGAGACTCGATCACATGAGTAGAAGAGGGTTGTCTACCCTGACCAAGAAAGAATATATCACTATTTCTAAGGATGCTGCACTAGGTCCTTGGAACCACTGCTTGTTTAATAAGTAACACAAAGTCTCATTTAATTTCTCTTCTACAAGAAGATTAGAGTTGCTCAGTCGGGTACACTCTGATGTGTGTGGTCTCTTGGAGATTAATTCATTGGGCGGTAATAAGTATTTTTTGACTTTCATTAATGATACTTCTCGAAAGGTATGAGTGCCTTTCATGAAGATGAATGATCAAGTCCTGAATCATTTCAAACAGTTTCAGGCCAAGGTAGAGCATGAAATAATGAATAAACTGAAGTGCCTCCGAACAGACAATGGAAGCAAGTACACTTTTAAAGAGTTCAATGCCTAATGTGAAAGACGCGACATTCGACATAGGAGGACTGTTCCATGCACCTTACAATATAATGATATAACTGAAAGAATGAACTGCACCATTATGGGGAAAGTCAGAAGCATATGAGCAGTGTTCTAAAATGTGCTAGGCGCTAGTCGGGCGGCGACCCAACGCCTAGCGCCTAGGCGGGGCCTAGACGGTTAATCAGAAATTGAGAATTTCTATAATTAGGTTTAAGATTTGGTATGATTTGGAGAAATCAATCATAGATAAATGTTATTTGAGTAATGACTAATATTTATAAATGGTCAATTTGATGAGAAATTAACAAAAATATAAAAATATTAGATTTTTGAAATTAGGGTTTATGTTCTAAATTGGGATTTTTTTTTCAAATTGATGAGTTGGAGAGTTAATTTTGTAAAATTAAGGTTAGGGCTAGGATTGGGGTGTGAAATTCGGCGGGAAAAAGCAATTAATTTCGAATTCCGCGTCGGTCAACGACAGTTGACCAATGAATTTGCGACGAGCGCCTGACCTCAAGGATTTGGGGCCAGGCGGGGCGGCCATAGGCCGCCCAAACCTATACGCGCCGCCTACTTGATCAACAGATCACCATATGTACCGTTGAAATTTAAGATTTTAGAAAAAATGTGGCTCACCTTAGAGTATTCGATTGTTTAATATTTGCATATGTATGAGTGCATTTCATGAAGATGAATGATCAAGTCCTGAATCATTTCAAACAGTTTCAGGCCAAGGTAGAGCATGAAACAAGGAATAAACTGAAGTGCCTTCAAACAGACAATGGAAGCAAGTACACTTCTAAAGAGTTCAATGCCTAATGTGAAAGACACGGCATTCGACATAAGAGGACTGTTCCACGCACCCTACAATACAATGGTGTAACTGAAAGAATGAACTGCACCATTATGGGGAAATTCAGAAGCATATGAGCAGTATGGCTAAGCTATCAAAGTCATTTTGGAGAGAAGTTGTTCGTGCCACATACTACTTGATCAACAGATCACCATATGTACCGTTGAAATTTAAGATTTTAGAAAAAATGTGGCTCACCTTAGAGTATTCGATTGTTTAATATTTGCATATGTATCCAATGAGCTCAGTCAGAAGTTCGATGTAAGGACTACTCCATGTATCTTCGTAGGCTATACAGATGAAGAATTTGGATACATGTTATGGGATCCTAAGGAAAAGATGATCATCAGAAGCTGGGATATAATGTTTAATAAAGATCATAGAATAAAAGATATTGGAAAGCTCATAATATCTTCTTCCAGTGCCGATAAAAATCCAGACCCAACACTAACATAATTGGCCACATATAGGGTGTACGATAAAATTTCAAAGCATAACTAGAGGAGGCAAATGAGAATATTGAGCAGTGATAGACACAGCCAGCTCCATCGGAAGTTACAAAAGAGAGTGTTGAGTAGGAAGAGCCGCAACTCGCTCCATTAGAAACTACATGATCATCTACAAATCTGGATGATGACAGACCTCCTGAAACCAATGGATATCATACAAGAAGATCTGAACGAGGTCAGATTCCATCAATTAGATATCCGAATCCGAATATATTCTGCTTACGGATGTGGGGGAGCCAGAGAATTATCAAAAAAGTCGTATCTTATAAAGAAAAATGGTTGCAGGTGGAATTTCTGGAGAAAAATCGCGCTGATGAGATAGCCAAGCTCCCACAAGACAAAAAGACACTGAAGAATAAATGAGTGAATATAAATAACAGCGGAAATTTGGTTACATGGGATAAGATAAAGCTATGAAAAGACAGTCATGATAGTTGTCAGATGATCATCGTTACGAATGAGTTGGATGGAGATAATTGAAGAATCCAGCTAGCATTTGGTACAATTACCATTAGTGCATTAATGATTTTGATGTAACCACTCCTAACCACTTCAATCAATAAATAGAGCGGATTGAATTTTTAACGTAACCATAGTTAACCAAACCAATGTGTATTTTCGCCAAAATTCAAGGTGATAAATGTCATTACTCCTTAAAAACTTTGCTAGCCAGAAACATGTCACCAGTAATTCAAATCTTTGTATTAGTCAAATTACTTGTTTCTTACAGTAAGGTTGCAGTGTTATTAACTAAGTTTCAATTTGCCCAAATGGACGTGGCCCGATAATTTTCAAGTAGTTTTATTTAACTTACCACATGAGTTTGAATCTTAAAAGAGATAAGGGGATAAAAAAAATATTTCGAGCATCCTATTTCTTTAAAAAAAAAAAAAAAAACTAAGTTTTAATTTTTTAACATGTACTTCTAGAGAAAAGATCATTATCATAACCCTACAATTATATAAAAATACTAATGGTTATAGACATTATATATTTCATGTTAGCAACACAATATATCTTCAATTATAACAATATTACTTACCAGCAGCATATATCTCCACTGCACAAATCAAATCATCACTGTCCACGCAACTGTGAAATTTGAAATGTTAGGTTACAATTGACAGTCAGCTCAACTTGTAACTAAACATAAATCACAAATTGCATTGAATGAAATCATAAATCACAAATTGTTGTATCAACTAAAGTTTGTTCAGTCAAATCTAGGAGCAATACCTTTTCTATACTTGTGTCTCTTAAAACTATCCTAAAAGACAAAACCTTCTAATGTGATTTGATATGACTAACAAAAAATATTATGTGGAAAACTCATTGTGCAAAACAAAACTTTATCAACTTATATAGTAGAATTGTCACACACAAAAAAAAAAAAAAAAACAATAAATATGAATAAAATATTAAAATCCCATATAATATAGTATAAGTGAAGTGATCATAAATAAAAAATGGGTAAGGAAACCTAAAATATTACATAAATGGGCCCACTAAAGATTTTTTCTCCAAATTTCTTCCTTTCGAATTTCGATGATTTGATATTTGGAAAGGAGAAGTGATGATGTTTCAAAATAAATAAATCATCACTAAAAGAGAGATAAAAACAAAAAACAAACAAAAGAAAGAAAGAAATATGAATGGCAATTTACTTTCACATAGAAGAAAATAAATATTTATATTAGGATAAATTTTGATAAATAATTAATGGATATATGGTGTAAATGTGATATATATGATCATAAGTGGTATTATAATTTATCTCTAAATTAAGCATGCTAATTATTTTTCTTTCGTAGAAGACCTTAACGATAAGCGAATTGATGCTCATAATCTTGTCAAATCATATACAATTAAGAAACCCATATGAATGATATATTAAATAAAAATAACATGCTAGTAAATATATATAAATATAAATACGTGTGTGTGAAGTTATTTAATTTTGAAAGTGTTTTTTTAAGGGACAAAAAATATCTTTAAGATGAAACCAGTATAAATTATGCAGATATATTTATTGGTAATAAGCATACATGAAAATCATCTTCGGTACTTGGGTGCAGATTCAGCTTTTAAAGCAGAATACAAATATTATAAGACTGAAACCATTAAGTGATGATTAAGTCCAATCATAATAATAATAAAATAGGAATGTGAAGATTCTGCTTTTAAGCTTGTGATCTGTGTGGATAAAGAAAGAATTTATTTGCATTTCCCAAAAAATACACAAAACAAAAAACATGTAATTATGGCTTGGATAAGATATTTTTATTAGAAATGAAAATAAGAACGCATATGTTGCATGCTTGCTCAACAAGCTTTAACGTTCTGGGAATTGAAAAAAATGATCAGCTCATGATTCTAACATTCGAGTTTTTGGAAGATAAAAAAAAAAAAGAAATAACAAATTACAGATCAAGGAGCTCACCTTAATATACGTACTATAGATTCATCTAACAATCATTTGCTTCGCAACAAAATGTTGATTCTTCTTCATCTTAAATATTCACTGACAAAATGTAAAAGGAAAAAAAAAATCATCAAAACAAACGTCTTATATTCAACTGAGCTTTGTTACTACAGAATTTGATTATTTATTTTATAAAAAAAAACCTGCTGATCAATCAAGTAATTGTTCATCAGCTCAGTATATGCAGAATCCCACTTGTAAACTGAAGGAGACAAGATGAAGAAGAAACAGCAGTAGTAAATGAACAACAGTACTGCTACTACTACTTGCTCTTGCATTGATAAATTTTGGTTTTTTTTTTTTCTTTTTTTTTAATTTGGGTTTTTAAAAATTTCAATGGTGAGAGTGAGAGAGTGTGAGCATAGCATTATTATAGAATGTCTAAGGTGAAGAGACTGGCAGAGATGAATAGGTAGGGGCGTAGGGTTCTTAATTGGCTCCAAAAGAAAAAAAGAAAAAAAAAGGAGTTACATTGGATTGTGGGACGACTCTTGTTTGTTAGCGTGAGCGTGATGAAGTTGGTCTCTTATAATATAGTGGAGACTGGAGGGGAGAGTGCTTGGCTACTCCTACCTCAACTAGTGTTTGTGTAGTATGTGTCAAACAATTAATAAATATAAATATTAAAAAATTTTAAATTCTTAAATTAATTTTTCACTATTTTAATATGCTTAATAAAATATTGTGATGTCACTGACACCGTTGTTTTGTATAATTTTTTGACTAACAGTGTTAATTTTCTTTTAATCACAAATGTTTCGACTATTTCGATCCATCTCTATTTGTCGATAAGAAGGTAAGTTTTTTTTTAATATATTAGAAGTAAAAATTCGCGATTATCCTAGATTCTGACTATATGTGAAATTAAACATAATAAATAAGATAAGTCCTGATTACTGTAACTATGGAATTTTAACAGACAATTATAATGTCAACCAACAACAATAAAATCCACAATATCAATTTAATGCGAAATATAAATTGCGGAAAATTAAATCAATCACACAAAATCAACAAAATAATTTTGGTGACGAAGTGGAAAACTCGTGCGAGTAAGAAACCACTCCCAGTACATCGGCTACCAGCCCAATCCACTATATAGAGAAAAAACTTACAGCGATGGTCAAGACCTATGATGGCAACTCCACCGACTCAAATACCTCAATACTGCAAGAACTCAAGGCAACTCCTCGAGCCCGCGACCCACGGTTTTCTTCAGAACCTCTGAAGTTTCTGAGTAGATTGTATCACCTTTGACGCCGGAACTCCGACTACCAAACTTCCTCCTAAAGAACTCTAAAGGATTAGGAATTTTGGGTTAAGTTGTGTTGAAGATTTATCAAGAAACATTCACACCATCAATGAAGAAGACAAAGAGATAAGAAGTCTTCAATAGTGGAATCAAAGAGAGTTGAAAGCTTTGAGAGATTTTGGCTCAAGAGAAATATGCTTCAACTCACAGGGGATGGCGGCTACAAGTTTGTTTATATAGGTAGGGTGAAAAACTAGGGTTTTCCAAGGTGAAAAGGGCCAAAAATGCGTTCAGATGCGATTGGCGTTCGAACGGTTTATCGAACGCTTCACGAACGCGTGCCCACTGGAAATACTCGTTCGAACGCACAACGAACGGATGCTCTCTGGAATGATCCCGTTCGAACCCAACAAGAATGTGACTCGAACGTTTGCTCTCTGGAATGATCACGTTCGAACCCAATGGAGAACGTGCCACTAACGCCACACGTTCGAACCAAATAACGAACGCAGCACTAACGCCAATCATTCGAACACTGCAACGAACGCACCACGAACGCATGTCTGATGCACAGCAGCCAGAAACCAGTCCAATTGCACAAAGCTCTTCATGAAAGATTACAACTCAATTGAACTCGTTTTGTCACGGACACATGCCAATAAAAATGGAACTAACAAGAAGCAATAGATCTTATTATATTTTAGAGAAAATAACACATAATTACCTTATAATTTATCATAATGTAATCTCTATTGTTTTAAAAATACAAATTTTAATTCATATCGTTCAATATTTTACGTTAATTTTGAGTTATTTTCATTCGATAAGTGTTAAATTACTTAGATAACCCAAACAATATATGTACTTTGTTACACTTGCACAACAAAATCTTTGTAAACTTTGTAGAAAACACATGCATGTTAAAGAAAACAGATTCAATCAAATTCATTTCCTATTTTATCATCGTGTACATTCCCCTTTAGTCCAAATAATTTAAGATATTTTTTGTTAGATAATCAAGGTATCCGGGCCAGCTTACGCGCACATCGACTAATCATGGTGACATGTGCTCTATATCTTTAGAAGTTTTCCACTACATATCAGGCTAAATTGTTGACTTTTTACACCATGGAACATGACCCAAATGAAATGCATTTAGTGTGATTCAAAACTTCAACTCGAGAGTGAGCAAATCACTCAAGTTCAAGGCTTTTATTAGTAAGGCAATCCCTTAGGGTTAATTTAAGATAATTACTCCATTAATTTTATATTTTTAAAAATAACTCAAGACATAAACAAAAAATTATTTTATTTAATATAAATAAAATTTTAACAAAATAGTTAAAATAAAAAATATATTAACTAGATAATTAACTAAACCTAAAATTTACCTTCTTTTTCAACCACTCATGCTTTTCTCAAAGGGCTATATTATTTTACTATTTTAGAAATTAAAAAAAAAAATTGATACAAAAAAAATTGTGGTATAATATTTTAATTACTTCTATATACTTGTCCCCAATGGGTGTGACTTGGTGGTGTAGGGTCCAGGATCTCACCTTGAGGTTCTGGGTTCGAATCCAGGGGGTGCACTTCTTGTAAGAGCCTGGGACAGCCGGTGGTTTTACCTGCGCCGCGGCCCAGAATGGGTGGTTTGGTGGCGGAGTTTCCATCGTTTCAAAAAAAAAAAAAATATATTTCTATATACTTACAAAATCTTATATTTAACTACAATATTATTATTAAATAACAAACATATATAAGATGTATTGTGATTTAACATTTTACTACTATAATAACTAGTAAAATATAAGGTTTTGTAAAAAAAAAAAATAGATTAATAAAATATAAATTTTATAAATATATAATAATAAAAAATAATACCATAATATTTTTTATATCTATTTATTACTTCACAGTTTCTCAAATAGTGATGCAATAGCAACTCTTTATAAAAGTTACTTCACAGTTTCCATATTTGCATTTACTTAAAACAGACTGCTCCTCCTTTCAGGGAATTCACCTGTCAAAAAAGCTGAAAGCACAGTAAATAAAAAGGCAAAATTTCAACAATATCTAGAGATCTTAGAATTGTTTCAAACAATCACTGTTTCTACTTTCTACCACCGATAAAGTTGGTTTCAATTTGTTATTTTATCCTAATTTGATGTTTGATTAATAGCTAAATAAATCAAATTAAAATAAATGATGGTCCAACATATGAGATATTTTATATTAGAGTTTTAGGAGAAGATTCAATTTATACGTTGTCTTACCTTTATTTTTTATAAATAAATTATTTCTATAATTTTAACATATGATTTTCTGATCATAATATAACAATCTTATTGTTAAATTAAAATGGAGTTTTAAATTTAATTTATTGGGATATCGATTCGAAATTTCAAACACTAAATTGGGGTTAAAAAAAGCTTTTTAGATTTACCATGGCCATTGCTTTTGCTACAAAAATTAATAAATTTATTTATAGCTAGCCGGCCTCTTTAGCTATGACTTTGACATTACGGCATTACCATGCTTCATTTGTTGTCTCTATTTTCATATTAGTATCCGTACTGTCATCATTAATATTACAAAGAAATCAAGAAAATCCAACATAACATGGAACAAAATCTAGCTAGCCTGATCTGGTGAAAATCCCTTTCCAGTTTCCAGTTTCCAGTTTCCTTCTTAATTCATTCTTCTTCTTGTGTTGTATAATTGATTATCTATGTACTTGACTCCAGTATTGACGGGTATGGTTGATAATTTTTAATTGTTAATGGAGAAGTGGACTGTTGATATTCAACCAGAGATGATTAATTTATTAATATAAGATGTTATATGATATGATATATTGATTCGATTATTACTCTACGCTGACGCATCGAGGATCGACCTACCAGGTTAAATCGCGAGATTCAACCTTCCCGAAAAAACATGACTAAAAAGTATATTTTTTGAAGGCAAATCTTGATTGTCTTGATTAAATATAACATTTTTCATATCATAGTTCTCAAGTATAAATTCAAAAAGTGTTGTGTTGTATCTCTAAGTTTTTTGTTGTATCTTAGAGTTGATTTACTTGTAACTCTTACAACACATAGTATAGGGAAATATTACTCTATGAAAATGTCCTACACGCCTAAAAAAACTAGACTCACCATTGCAAGTTCCCCAACAATTTAGAGCAATATTTCCATAGAATCTAGTTTCAATTATACAATGAAGATAATGAATCAAGAAGTTGTTCGCCTGGATCGGTTTGATGGCACCAATTTCACTTGTTGGAAGGACAAGATGATGTTTCTTCTCACAATATTGAAGATTGCATACATATTGGATCTGCCCGCACCAAAACTTGATGATTTCGCTGAAATTACAACAACAAGACTAAAGAGGCAAGAGGATGAGGTGCTTTGTAGATAACGTATTCTCAACTTGTTGTCAGACTGTCTCTATGACCTATTTACTTCGATGTCTTCAACAAAAGAAATTTGGAGCGCTATTGAGACAAAATACAACACATAAAAAATGGTGCATATAAGTTTCTAATTTTTTGCTATTTTGAATACATAATGGTTGACACAAAATTTATATTGGATCAAGTCCATGAATTGCAAGTTATGGTCTCTAAATTGAAGGATTTGAAGGTGGATATTTATGAGGCAATGCAAGTAGGGGCAATCATAATAAAATTTTGTTCAACTTGAAACAATTACAGAAAAAAACTTCTCCACACTTCGGAAAGTTTCACAATGGATCAACTAACAAAACACATAAAGATTGATGAGGAAACCCTTATGTGTGAAAAGATATTGGTCGCTGAATCGGGATCCAAAGTGAATCATATTCATGAGAGAAAGTCTTACAATAATTCTGATGGAAACAATAACAAAAAGAAAGCCCGAAAATACCAACAAAGGCAAGAAGAATAAAGCTTGCTATCACTGCAGAAAGAAATATCATTTCAAGCGTGATTGTAGGTTTTAGAAAAAACAAAAGACAACAAATAACACTGCAAATGTTGTTGAGAATAATACCTCTAAAATAGTTGCAATGGTGATAGATTTTCATTTTAGCATGGTTACAAAATTACATACGACATCGACAACAATCTCAAATGATTGGGGGTTTTATTCGGGAGCCACATTACATGTATGTAATGATAGGTCCCAATTCAGACAAAATGAATATTCAAATGAGGAACGCAAGGTTTTAATGGGGAATAACAATTTTGCCAAGGTCCTTGGAAGTGGAAGTGTAGAACTTGAATTTACCTCTGACAAGAAACTAATTCTGGTGAATGTGTTACATGTACCAGAAATTAGGAAGAATCTCGTGTCTGCTAATTTGTTATGTGAAAGGGGTACAAAAGCTGACTTAGATTCGGACAAGTTAATCTTGTCTAAGAATGAATTCTTTGTTGGGAAAATGGTACTCTTATGAGGGGATGTTCAAATTCAGTATTTGTATACACATGTTTCCTTTTTATGTTTGACTCTTTTACTTTATGGCACAATCGTTTAGGACATGTTAATTTTAGGTCGTTGAAATTCATATCTAAACAATGATTAATTAATTTAAATAATGAAGTAAAAGGAAAATATGAAATATGTGTACAAGCTAAAATATAAATAATGAAGTAAAAGGCACCGGTTACTGATCCGGAACTGAAACCTGAATTAGATTTTTCGGTTCAATTAGGGTTCTACCCTAACCTAATCGAAAAGAACTGACGGTTCCAACAGTTTGAACCGGAACCGTCTGGTTCCAGCCGGTTCCGGTTGGAACTAGGGATGGCAATTTTACCCACAAACCCGCAAAAACCCGCCCGCAATGGGTAGGATTTGGTAAATATATTAGTGGGTGCGGTGCGAGTTTGGTAATTTAAAGCAGAACCCGCTGCGGGTGCGGTGCGAGTTTGGTATTTAAGAAAAAAATGCGGGTATCCGTTGCGGGTATCCATATACCCGCAATATTATTTTTAATTAATTAATATTTTTAGGACAATATAAAAAAACTTTCATATAAAAATAACTAACAAAACCTAAACCTAAACCTAAAACACTAATCCACAGTTCCACACTCACACTCAGCCGCAGCCCGCAACCTGCCTAACTGAAGATTTTTTGCATGACTATTTTTTTTTTCCTAATCACACTTGTTAATAAAATTATAATGCAAAAATTTGGATTAAGTTCATATAATCAGAAACGGGAGAGAAGCAAAATAAGCTAGTGTTTGCTGCAACTTCAGTAGCTTTCCTGCTTCTTCATTACACTTACACCACTTGAGCCTTGTAAGCATCACTTTCATTACACTTAGCATAAAAATATGACCAAAGGTTGGTGATTACTTTTTAGCTTATTGTCGATTGAGTTTGCTAATTTAGATAATTATAATTATGAAGGGAAGAACTCGTTTTAATTATGTTTATATGAAAAAATAAACATATGGTACTGAGTCTTTCATACATTATGTTATCTATGTACTATATATACATACATTGCATGTTGTATATGTCAAATGAAAAACAATGTGAAAACTACAGCTAGCAATTAAAAATAAATTATTTAATTAAAAAAATTATATTATTAAGAAAACAAAGTAATTCAATATTTTAAAAACCCGTAAAAAATCCGTTGGGTACCAATGCGGGTTTGGTAATGAAAATTAAAACCCGCAACGGGTATGGTGCGGGTTTGGTAATTTATTTACATATGCGGGTGCGGGTTTGGTAATGGAAAACCCGCACCATACCTACCCACTGCCATCTCTAGTTGGAACTGATTATGCCAAATGGTTACTAGCCGTTGGGCAGCATGCAATGCACGCAGGCCCAATGGCTAGTAGCCCTTGGGCCAGCAGCAGTGAGCCGTTCGATGGATAGGCAATTTTTTCATGTTCGTTGCACAAATAACGATGATGAGTAAATAATTGTAAATGGAAACTATCTAAAAAATATAATGGAATTATGTGAACTTTGATTCCTCTCACCTCAAGAAGATACGTATGCAACTTAAGTTTTCAAAAATTTAAGTTCAAGCTATTTTATTTTACTTTTAATTTAATGTAATATAAATTCAAATTAATAAATTACAAATCCCATTTTAATTTTTTAAAAATTAAAATTCAATTTTTAAATTAATTAAAAAAGGGAACCGAACCAGAACCTTCAGGTCTGGTTACGGTTCGGTTCCAATAATGTGAAACTGAGAATCAGACGGTTCGATTTCGATTCAAAATCGGACCAAACCGATAACCGGGTCTAGATCTACTGATCCAAAAAGGGTTCCAACAGTAAGTGTTAAATGGTGTCTAAATTAATAATATTTTCCCTAATTATATTAAGTCATCCAACTCAATATAAAATACAAATAAAATTACTTTAGTAATATATATTAGGATGCAAATTGCTCCGCTCATGATAAAATCATAAAACCACTTATAAACTTAATAAAACACTTAATTGGTAGGTATGATTTAAAATAGTTTTAAATTAGTGTATTCTAAATTGGAAAAAAGAAATGAAATGAATATATAACAGATAGACATATATCTAACAAATGGGTTACGCTATTTCAACTTAAATTATTTACTTAAAAGTTTTATGCAAACGTTGTTCACAGATGATTTTCATTCTATGGGTAGTTTCGGGATAACGCTCCCGGGACAATCCTCATCCAACCGTGAATTTGTTTGGTTATGGGGGACCAAAAACAAATGTAGCAAAAGACAAACAAACCACACAATCGACAAAAGGGTTTTATGTGGTTCAGTGGAGCTAATCCAACCTACGTCCACGAGCACAAAGTGATGAATGATTTTTATTACCAAACCGAGCTCGGCTGACCTATTTTCAAGGAAGGTATAAAGAAAACCGAGCTGCTTGTCTGTATTATTTTTACAAATAGTGCTCATTTTCTTATCGTTTTTGCTATCCCCCAACAAATAAGACTAACTTTCCTTTATATACTGAGAGAATTACAATACTATTCCCATACTTTTATGACGTCATCCACATGGATCTCCGGCTGATTGACGGGCTCTCTGCCCCAAGACTGCCTCGCCGAAAGTAAACATGTCACCTAACGGCTTGTCACATCACCTTATGTATACACTGACACACTCAACAATAATGGTGCAAACCTGTAAAGATCTCAAGCGGTGATATATGTCAGAGGGAAAAATTCAAACTACCCCGATCACATGTCGGTCGTCAAGAGGTCGGCCAAATGATTTGCCGAATTACCCAAGCTACCCCGACTTGACCCGACATATCCAAGCTAATTATCCTGATCCATGAAGAAAAATAGAACTGAACCGAGCTATCGGGCTATATTGGTCGGTCTCGGCTCTGATGTTGTCGGTCTCTGAGATTCGCATCATACCGTGTCCTCTGATCGACCAGATCCGGGGAACTGGGTCCGGACTCTCTCCCTGGCCGAGGAATAACTCAAACCCTCCGAACATTTGTTCCTCCAAAGGGGAAAATCCCATCTCTGCCCTTTCCGTACTGTTTAAGATACTTGTTATAAAAAATACCATCAACGTCTGTCCCATAGTTCTCGGTTTCAACGAGTGTACGAGTTGGTACCGGGAACTACAAAATCAGAAATGTGCTAATCAGCCAGCGGTCGGTCGGTTGTGGGAGCCATAGAGTAAACTACTCGGCCACCGAGGACTTCAACGTCCTTGCAAATGATTCCCTAACTTGAACCAAATACCCCATTTACCTTTCTGGTAGCCGCCCATCGGAAACCGTAAGGCATCACATCCTCTTAAATGCCCATTAAATCACCTCTAGGGTTTAATCTGGATGCGATATTTGTCAAGGATCTGTGACACTCCCGCCAAAAACCAAGACAATCAATCGTTCAAAGGGAAGCCAAAAAGTTTCCAATCTCAACCGTTCATCGCAATCTGAGCAGATGGAGCCTAAAAGCGACACGCGGTGCACATCTGAAGCCTCTCTCTGATCCAATGGCCAAAAATGCCCCGAGCTGTCTACAAAAACGGGAAGCTTCGCAGTTTTCTCTCTTTTACGTAAACCAAAACTTCCAAAGTGCAAGAGACTCATTCTTCATTGCCTGAGACCAGCAAACTTCAAGACCGACCAGACCAACCGCCGATACATCTTCTCGAACCAAGTAAGCTTTTTGCTCGACCTCTTTCCTTTTAATTACTGAAATCTACCATGACTGTTTACTGCTTGTGAATGTTTGTGAATACTCGTGCTTTGTTCTTTTCATGTCCTTCATTTTTCTATCATGTTTATCATCTTGCTCTGTGTTGCAAATGTGTGTTTTGTGCTGTGTAGGTGATGTAGGATGCATGTATTTCTTGGTTGAGGGATGGGTTGTAGGATAAGATGTTTGGGTTTCGGGTTTTCTATGTTTTGTGTTTGGTTTGATGTTTTTAGTAAGAGACTTGCTGTTTGTGGCCATTGTTAGGACATTTAGAGACTTTAGACCTAGGTTCACGGAAGTTTGAGTATCTCTTGAGTCAGCGGTGCCCCAAAATTGATCACTAACTGCCCTTCTCGGACCCTTCCATTGCTAGGAATGTCTGACGTCGCATCATCCTCAGCCAAGCCCCCTAAATCTCAACCTCCTCATGTTGAAGAAGCTTCCTTCAACTCGGGGACAGCCAGCCTAGAGAATTTAGATACCACTCCAACTTCCTCCCAAGAAGAGAACGATACCTACCACCACCGAATTCCCCGGAAAGACCCTGAGTCGGGCGAATTAAACTGGTCATCATTGGACATGAATCGGCCTTCCACCATCACAGAAGATGCTTTGGACATACTTCGCCTGCAGTACGAGATCCCTATTGACATAGCTCTTGAGGTTACGGGCCTGATCGAACGCGCAAGTTAGCCTGACTCCGGCTTGGTGGCCCTTCTCCCTTATTTCTTTGAGTGCGGTCTGCGGCTGCTCATCCAGTCGTATTTCGTGAGGATGATGACCATGATGGAAATTTCCCCATTCTAGTTAAACCTGAACAGCTGGAGGATACTGGCCGGACTGTATGTAATATGGCACATAGGCCTTGGAGAGCCGACATTTGAGGAGATAAAAAGGCTATACAAGCTGAAGGCCAACCCAAAATCACACCACGGCTGGTACTACATCTCTTGCTATGTCGACATCCCCGTCCTCATTACAGAGCTCCCCCAGACTAACAAATACTTCAAAGACCCCTGGTTCTGGGCCACGGGTGACTGGGGACGATCTCGGTCGACTCGTTCCGGAGAGATAGATGTCCCAGACGTCTTCGCGGCGGGAGGTGAGGAACTGAGCCCTTAGTTTCTATTCGTAATTCTCATGAAAAATACTAACTCCCCAAACCTTTTCAGCCTGCTGGAGAGATCCTCCCAAAGTCAGCCATGAGGTCCGGACCAGGATAAAAAGGGCCTGAAATTTTACTGACCCTTGGAGGAAAATTATCAATGATGTGGTCTTTGTAGAATCAGGCCTTATCCGGAACACACCCCCACAAGCTCTAGGTCGAGTAGGTAGCTATCTTCTAACCTTCCGAAAAATCCCTTGTGCTCAGCTCAAAACCGAATGAAGTTATCTGCACTCAGAATCTGACCATGCTATCTGCCTTGTATTATGCAGGAATGTCGAAACCAACCAAATATCTAGGGCGGCTCGAAGGTCTGACTAAGAGGCCCAGCCCGGGTGAATCCGGGATTTCTCGGAGGCGGCTGACCATTCTGATGCCTGCAGAGGCCAAAGGGAAAGCCAAATTGGTTGCTCGTCCAGTGGCACAACCCCCACCTTCTCCCACAAGGGCGGCTCCGAGTCCAATTGTCCGACCATCTTCTGCCTCATCCAGGCCCGCAAGCAAACGCCGCCGCCTGCTCAGAGAGGAAGTAGTTGAGCTGCCAGATGAGGAAACAGAAGAATAGCAGCCTCTTGTCAGGAAGTCTGCTGCTCGGAGGGAGAGGTGAATTGCTGAGGCTCGTCCCAAGACCGGGAAGAGAGAGGTAGTGCTGGGGGTGGATGACCTTAGTGAGAAGGTCCGGGACGTGACATCCCATCTGGTGTCTGCATTCAATTTGCTGGCCGACACAGTGCCCCCGAGCGGATCCTGAAATTCGAGGACATCTCCCCCGAGGAAGTGATTTCCAAATTCTTTGCCCGAATTACCGAGGTAAGCATTTTTCTTTGTTTCTGTTCCATGTTTTACTTGATGATTTCTGACTTTTTCTTTCTTTCTTGCAGGCGAGCTATGTGATGGCTCGAAATAAGGATTTACTGATGAGTCTTCTGTTTGAGGGGGGCCAAGTGCAGAGACTCCAAACTCATATTACGGAACGGGAGGCCGAACTGGCCAGGAAGGATCAAGATCTGAGGCCGCCGAGGAGGAAGCCAAAATTATGAGGTGGGAGCCGCAAGCTCGGATTCCAAGCTCAAAGCAGCGATCAAAGAGAGAGACCAGGCTCGGGAGGACCTGAAAAACCGAGAGGCCCAACTGGACGATGAGCTGGAGAACGCCAAGCTTGAATGAGTCAGTGACTGCGCTAAAATTATTCCAATGGTGATGCCCGGGGTGGACATAGGACCTATCCACGTTTTTATTAAATTCTACAGAGGGGAGCTTTCGGAGGACGAGGCCCGTGAACTAATCGCCCTTCCTTCGGAGTAGATCCAGGACCTCGAACCCATATCTTTCGTACCAATATCCCTAATTCCCGAAGATTTACAACCTGAGGCTCTTGCCCCTGTCCCCGAAGTGCCTGAAACAGAAGAAATCGAGGCCCCTCCTGCCCCTCAAACTGAAGCTGATATTCCCCCTGCTGAGCCTGAACTAGAGATCTTGCCGCCCGGACCCGATCAAGAAGAACTGGTTGCCCCTATATGGGCTGATGAATGAGGGTGACCCTAAGGGGGCCTTGTGTAACAAACAATACACTCACGTTTTTGTAATAACATTTACAATTTCCTTTCTCTTATTAATCTTTGAATGCTTCACTTCATCTTTCTCACACTTAGCACAACTTCAGCTTTTATCTTGCTAATTTGATCTTCCGAATCTGAACGTGAGAAGAAGTTCCGATCCTGACCAAGAGGGGGACACTCTATCTCCGAGCCGATGATAATCCACTCGGTGAGACGTAACTCGACCCCGATGTAGCAAACCATTTGGCTTCGAGGGAATGTTACCTCCCCGGACCAAAGAGAATCCGGCCATGGGGGAATGCTCCGTCCCCATGCCGATGATGAACCTCTCGGTGGGATGTAACCCGACCCCGAGGTAGCAAACCACTTGGCTCCGAGGGAATGTTACCTCCCCGGACCAAAGAGAATCCGGCTATGGGGGAATGCTCCATCCCCATACCGATGATGAACCTCTCGGTGGGACGTAACCCGACCCGAGGTAGCGGAATAAACGACATCAGTGTAACGTATCCAGCCCCGAGCTGGTGGAACAAATAGCATCGGCGGAATGAATCCAGCCCCGAGCTGGTGGAACATATAACATCGGCGGAACGAATCCAGCCCCGAGCTGGTGGAACATAGGAGACTTAATCACGAGGGAAGAACTTCAACCACTGAGGCTCTGCGGATCCTGGCGCATGCGTCCCTTTGCCGGACATCGGCAAAAACAAAAGGGTGGAAACAAGACAAAGTTAGCATATTGGAGGTGACTTAGCACATACTCCACACAGACCCAAAAAATAACAACTCGGGTGTCCCGAGGCAGCGTCCTGCCTGGTGCTTCCCAAAATATAATTTTGAACCTTACAATTTAGCATCCCGGCTAGTCGGGCTACGGATCGGTGAGCGGCCAAAGCCATGAGGGTAGAAATCTCCTCATGCTGGGCGGCTCTGGAGTCTGCAAACGCTATAAGGGCAGAAACCTCCCCATGTTATGCTTCTCCTGATCCGAGGAGGTTAGGCAAATAACTCACGGGGGAAGAAACCTCCCCATGTTCGCCATCCCTGGGTGGTACAAAAGCTCGGTTAGGCAGATAACTCACAGGGGGAAAACAACTCCCCGTGTTCGCCATCCCGAGGTGGTACAGAAGCTCGATTAGCAGATAACTCACGGGGAAAATACCTCAATGTGTTCGCCATCCCAAGGTAGTTCCTCAAAAATTCGAGTCATGGGGTAGTAATGTTCCGGCCTCGGGGGTTTGATAATGACACCCGGGATTGGCGTGCCACGAGGGGTTCACGCTTTTCCCATATGTATTTCATCACTTGATGCGTTCTAGATCCTGAAACGTGAAAGGAGCTAGGTCGGAACACTTCCACCTGAGGGTTTGATAATGACACCCGGGATTGGCGTGCCACAGGCTTGGTGCCCTTCCTAGCTACCGAGCACTCATTCGCATCGAGCACATCCCAGAAATATTGAACATGGCTTTCGCATTTAATTAATAAACAAGTAAAAGAGACAAAATTTTAATTCAAAAGAGGAATTATTATTCATATTCGAGGGACCTACTGCCATTCTTACAACTTTTTGCGGGTCATTTCAAGAGAGGCTTTTACAAATGATTTTCTGGTTCTTGTTTTGCTGTCCGACACATCTTCTAGTCTGGGCTTGATTTTGAAAACTCATGATCGCGCTAGCAAGGTCCCTTTGTGCCGAACGCTCCATAAGCATCTCTGAACAACTCCGGAGCTCAGTCAAGAACCCACGGCTTCTTGTGGTTCCCCCTGAGGTATTTCTCATTTCCTCTCATTCAGGGTGACCACTGCACTGACCGAAAAAGGCCCTGATGGATGCCAACCTCGTGCCCTTGGCTGACTAGTTCCTTGGGAGATCCTTGAGCACTACCTTGGCCGTGAAACCGAGGACTTGGCAGTCCGAACAAGCGCTGCGCCCTCTTCTGGAGGAACTTGTTCAGCTACGACCTGCGGTAGGCAAACATCACCCATTTTTGACGTTACATTTAATTCTACAGCTTTGTCCTAATGGGTGATCGTTGGGCATCCTTTTTACATTCCATTCCACAGCTTAAAGAGGAGAGCTATTGTTGCCGTAACTCCTTGGGCATTCCTTCCCCCGTCTTTCCCACTAGCCTCAATCTTTCTTCTCCTTACGAACCCTTTCCTCTTTCCACTTTGACCAGCTTCCTCCCGTTCCCTTTCTCTTTCCTCTAGCATTTCTTTCGTTTTCCCAAACCACTCTACTGCTGAACTCTCTGACGACCCATGGTTTCCGCCTTCTGCCATCGTCTCACTACGCAAGTTACTTTTTGTTCTTTTCCCCACAGACGTCGCCAACTGTTGACAGATGATTTTCGTTCCAGTGGCAGTTTCAGGATAACGCTCCCGAGACAATCCTCCTCCAACCGTGATTTTTTTTTGTTATGGGGGACCAAAAGTAAATGTAGCAAAAGACAAACCAACCACATAATCGACAAGAGGATTTTACGTGGTTCGGCGGAGCTAATCCAACCGACGTCCACGGGCACAAAGTGATTGATGATTTTTATTACCAAACCGAGCTCGACCGACCTATTTTCAAGGAAGGTCTAAAGAAAACCGAGCTGCTTGTCTGTATTGTTTTTACAAATAGTGCTCATTTTTCTTATCATTTTTGCTATCCCCCAACAAATAAGACTAACTTTCCTTTATATACTGAGAGAATTACAACACTATTCCCATACTTCCATGACGTCATCCACGTGGATCTCTGGCTGATTGACGGGCTCTTTGCCCCAAGACTGCCTCGCCGAAAGTAAACCTGCCACCTGACGGCTTGTCACATCACCTTATTTATACACTGCCACACTCAACAATAATGGTGCCAACCTGTAAAGATCTCAAGCGGTGATATATGTCAGAGGGAAAAGTCCAAACTACCTCGATCACATGTCAGTCGCCCAGAGGTCGGCCAAATGATTTTCCGAATTACCCAAGCTATCCCGACCTGACCTAACATATCCAAGCTAATCATCCTCATCCATGAAGAATGATAGAACTGAACCGAGCTACCGGGCTACATTGATCGGTCTCGACTCTGATGTTGTCGGTCTCTGAGATTCGCATCATACCGTGTCCTTTGGTCGGCCAGATCCGGGGAATTGGGTCCGGACTCTCTCTCCGGCCGAGGAATAACCCAAATCCTCCGGACATTTGTTCCTCCAAAGAGGAAAATCTCATCTCTGTCATTGTCATACTGTTCAAGATACTTGTTACAAAAAACACCATCAACAAACGTAAAATCGTTGCTTCATATAATCCAATGATTAATGAATTGTCATCGTTAAATGATACTTTGACTCTCAATATTTATCATTGAATTACATGAGATCATAGGCTCAAAATTTATAACAAAAATTTAAGGAAAAAACTTAAAATTGTCTCACCCATATAGAGAATTATCGTAAAATTAGTTATATATGAAAGAGTAATAATGAGACCATGTTTGCAAGTAAGAATGACAATTGGGAACTGATTTTTTCTCGAATCTCGAGTGGTTTTTAAATATGGATAAATAATTTAGGATCCCAAATTCATATTAAGATTCGTGACTTTTTAAGTTAAAATTTGATATTTGAGATAAAAAAATTTATCTTAAATCCCGATTTAATTTTTATTTGGAACAAAAATTATCTTAAATTCTAAACAAAATTTATATTGAAGACGATTTTTTTGTTTTAATTTTAATATTGAATTGTATGAGATCCCGCGAAACCTACAAGTAATGGAGAAGCCATGAATAGTGTGTATTGTGTACGAAAGTAGTCTTTTTTTTTTTTTTTGAAACAGCAGTATCCTAAAAGATTGTGTACAATTTACAAACAAATCTCCAGCAATTGATGAGATGAGTACATGCTATTTTTGGCTTTTACAAGTCTACAACATTACCTACTTATTTTGACCAATGGGGTAATGTCTTTTTTATTTATTATTAATGCTTTTCAAGGATATATCTATTTGTATCAAATGCCCCTAGTCTCTATTGAATGACTGATATACTGATTTAAAGTCGTATTAAATGTGTCAGTAGGTCACTTATTTATCTTTCCTATAGAATTAGGTTTTGATTTTTGACACGATTATTAAATGAGTTGGGTTTTAGTAAGACTAAATTTGATGTAATCAGAAACTGACATAACACGAATGTAAGATTTTGATATTAGCGCGGAATCATTCATGTAATTGGAATTTTAAATTTTCTTCCAAACCACTTTAAGGATCATGATTATGTCGTTGTTGATGTAAATAAATATATTAATAAAATTAATCACTATTAATTTTAAACATTCATGCAAATAAATTTTATTTATTAACATAAATAATATTTAACAATAATAAAATATACCCGAATGATTTATTCTTTTCTTGAACTTTTCTTGAATTCCTTTTTGAATTTTCCCCGTATATAGTACACCAAACGTTGCACCTCTAATTGGCACACAAATTTTCCTCTATGAACAAATTGCTTTTACTTGAGAACAAAGAAAAACCTTTTGTTTTTTAGGATGTTGAAGTCTTATATTTAATATCAAATAAATTATATTTCTTTGGATTAATCTTAGAAGCAAACTTGGAACAACCAAAGGGAGAGAAAGAGAGATTAAATTCGGCCAATGGAGGAATTGCTATGCCTTGGCCGAATTCTTCATGCTTTGAATAAAGTGGGATTTGCCTTGTTTGTATTTCAATATAATAAGAACAATCTAAGATATCTCCAAATTAAATTAAGTCTCTTAAAGATTTTTTCCAAAATAAATTAGGAAATGTAACATCCCAAATCTGGAAAATATTACCGGCACGGAATAGGCCATACTATCCCCTTAAGTCTCAAATTATCTAATTGTTCAATACTGTCAAACTCATCCCAAACATATGTTAATGCATAGGGTCCAATGCCCAACACAATACTCATAGAAATGCATCTCAAATTTTCATACAATGAACTTAAATGTACTTTACATTACAAATATGATGTTTGACACACTCAAAGACTGAAACTATGCAATGTATGTCATGCAACATTTACTTGACATTGACTATGCTGACTTCTGGACTCAATCTGGTGGACTCAACTCCCAAGTGACTGCCAACAGTATCCGTCCTCTCGAGCTTGTCCTCTGGGAGATCCTGCAAAACAAAAACACTGGGAGTGGGGGGGTTAGGTCGTTTGAACGACCTAGTGAGTTGACAGTTCAAAACGAAACTGAAATACTTTATAAAAATCCATGGTTCTAAAACAAAATCATTTCAAGAAATAGTCTCTTCTGCTCTGAAATATTTTATGGGATTTCTCTAAATCGTGAGTTCTCTTGAGAACTCCTTTAATAAATAATTTTCTTTAAATGATTCTGTCTCTAAATCCATAAGATATAAGTCAAGATTTTTCTTTTCAAAACCTTTGTGAAAATCATCACAAAACATATGTAAAATCATCTGTAAGAATATCATCGGTCATCATGTACAATAATCTCGTAGTCTTGGGGCGTTGTACGCACAGTCCCTCAAGCCACTAAACCAGTAAGCAGTGGTGTTATCAGTGCCACCAACCTGTCTCTGAAATTCGGGTCTAGGGGCGTTGTATACCCGTCAATTTCATATCTGAATCAAGTAACATCTGAGGTGGGTTTTCCCCCATGCCTCCAAAATCATAAAATCATACCTTTGAAATCATTTTCATCATCAAAATATTAATATGAAACTAAGCTTTATCAAAGGCCTAAATCATAATTTCAACTCGCTTGAAATTAACAATTTCAAGTATATGTTAATCAAATAAAGATATGCAAAATCATAGCCTGAAGACATTTAAAATTATGAAATAAATACTCCCAAATAAAAGAAAAATATCCACTCATAGTGTTATGGAAATTCAGATGCGGTATGCGATGTAGGTGACTTACGAGTGTTCTGACGTTGATCTAAAGTCAAAACAACGTTAGTTTTCTTTCTTTATAACTCAAAATACTTTCATATCACATGAAAGAATATGCAATACATGGACACTTAATCTACTAGAGTGTTGGAGATATCTATGGTATCTATGAATTTTATGGGCTTAGATTTGGAGTTGTACAAATGCGGTAGTGGAAACTTATATTTCACTAATTGTTAGAAAATTCACTGCTTGATGCCTAACTTTAAAAATTCACTTTGATTAATTGAGGATGAATCTGAAGCTGAAATTTTACTGGAATGGTCCATAATGTATCTAGTTTACGCTGATTTTTACGGTTCTCAATTTTGATACCAGAAACTCAAGGTATTGACTGAAGTTTAGGGGCTGTGCAACTAAAAAATTAGGCACCGGGGCAGCAGAACATCTGATTTAAAAAACAAGGTTCGGCTTCATCTAAAGTCTAAAAATTATGAATTTTGAATATGTTACTCCCTTATGTGTCTAGATTACCTAGAATTTTACAGATCTTGATTTTGACTTCCATAACTCAGGTTATAAGTAAATAATACAAACTGTTCAGAATAGACAGAAACTAATGAAACTGCAAGGCAACCAATTTTTAAAATTCAGTATAAATTCATCTGTCATCTAAAAATTATAATTTTTGGATATATTGAACACTAATGTATCTAGTTTATGTAAAAATTTACTTTGAGGTAAATAAAGGTCCAAAATTTACGTATTAACCGAAATAATGAGAGTTGTTCGGAATGCACTGCAGCCAAGCACTCTATGCCTAAGATCCTCACTTAGTGTCCTATATCATTTATTCAACTCATCCATTTCTATCATGCATTTCCACACTTCAATTATACTTTATCATATATAAAACTCAATTCCCTACAATTACACCATGATTTAGCCAATGATTTATCTTACCACTTTTGAACTTTCCAACTTAACAAAACTAGATTCATGCTTTTTCATCCATGCAACAATTGAACCAACATCAACCAAAATCAATTGAAATAAAAATAGCCCTCATCTTATGAACTAGGTGACACTCAGCCAGCCTCTTAAGGGAAAATAATATTTGGGCAACCAACACAACCATGCCCAATCCATGTATATAAGATCATAAGATGCATAAATATACTTGCTACACACTACCTTTAAACTAAGATCTCAAAGTGAGAAACTGGGGTTCATGAATGACACTTTGTGGATTTTAAATTTCAAGAGCAAAACTGAAATTAGAAGAGGGAAAGAAGATTAGAACTCACTTTGCATGAGAAAGAAACTTAAGATCAACACCAATTGCATCCAAGCTTTTCTTCAAGCTTCTCACGTTATGGAAAAAATGAGAAGGATGATGAATAATGGTTGAGGTTTTAAAGAAACATGGGTTTTTATATATGTAAATGGGCATAATTTCTTTTATTGTTTGTTTTTTTTAAGGCATATAATGAGATTTCTAGAGAAATCCCGAGTGCTACAGTAATAACTGTACAAAATGCTTTTATGACTTGTTTCTGATCTGATTTTGGAAGAATGTTAAACATGAAAGTTATAGGTCTCGGTCTTAGCTTTCCGAAGATATAAAATTTATAAAAATCAGAGATCGTATGAAAAAGTTATGTCCCACATACTAAGAGTTGTATGTATTGAATCTTAGAATAAATTCTGTATCGGAACTTCGAGGAATTTCTCGAATGTCCAACTAGAAACTTTCATGAGCCCATACGTACTCTCACATTATTAAATGTCAGGTATTATTCCATTCATGACTTGGAAATCTTTGAGAAAGTCGGGAATTATCGGGGTGTTACATTTTTCTCCCCCCCTTAAATGAGATACGTCCTCGAATCTCTATTAAGAACTGAAATTCTGGAATTTTGCCTTGAAACTCTGGATATTAAATATTTTACCACAAGTGGTTGAATTCACTCACTAGCCCATAGAATCCTAACAAACTTTTCACTGCATAAATCAACATATAATACCAATACCAATATTACCATCTTCACATAAGCATTCCTCAATACTTCAACATGAAAACACAAGAATTTAACCCACAATTATCACTCCAGTAACTTATAATAATAAAACATGTTATTATCAATTCAAATACAACCAATTTATTTCAATACCATTAAATCAAAATATCCAATTCCATATATTCCAATACATTCCAATATATAGGGTTTCACATAGCCAACTCTGCTTTACCATGTATACCGTACTACTATGTGACAATCTCCCATAAGTTGTTATCAACCATGGAGTAATGTGCCCATCCTGGTAAACTCCTGGTGAGTATTATATATTTACCATCATACTTCATCCACCACCAAGCATTAAGGAATTTTATTTCAAAACCTCTAATTATTTCGACATTCTCTAACTCGATTATCCAAGTAAGTTATCAATTATACTCTAATGCTTCTTAAGACTTTTCAGACGGCTATACTTGGTAGGATATATTAGACTTTTAAGACTTTATCCATACTATGCTCAACATCTTGTTTGACTACATTAACTGCGATTTCTAAATTCTTCATTATTGTCTGAAGGAGAAACATCGGGAATCTTGGTAGGATATGTCCTTTATTAAAAAATAACAGCAACTACATTAATTCAGACTTTGAGTAAAAACAAGTATAGGCAACAAAATATAACAGTGAAGGTTACATCAGATGATATAGCAATTTGGCTGTAAGGCAAGAACAATATCATCTTCATATTGATGATCGTCCCATTGTCTTTGGGCTCTATGAGACATAGGAATGTCACCGATGATGATTCAAGATTTGAGACTATCGGGAAACTTGATTTTATTATAGCCTTGGATAATACTCATTGATGACTCTTCAATAGTGACCGGCGTAAACACACACATATAACGCAAGCGTACGTATCGTTCAGGTAGTATAAAAAGTATCGATCCCACGATGACTTAATATCTAAACTATTAATTTTATGAAGTCAAATGATTACTAGTATATAACGGATTGATTGATTGATTTGAAATGGTGACGATTCTAAATTTAAAAACAAGTAAATAAGATTGTTGAAAGTAGGTTTTAAGAAAATTCAATATTAAAAACTATCTAGGGTTGTGATTTCTTTTAATATCATTTTAAAGATGAAGTGGTTATCTAGGGTTATGAAGTCAATGTGATTTCTTTTAATTATGTAAAAGCCTCTTCCGATGGTCAATTACAAATACCTAGTATAATCCAATTGAACCATATGTCTATGTCAACCAAATTACCTAGATTCATTAAGATTAAGTTCCAATTAAGGCTACCCCCGCCCGACAGGTATATTCCTATCCTGTAAGGAAATCTATTAAAGGGTTATCTATCCTCACGGAAGATCGTGGGCTATTGAGTCTGAGGTCTTAAACTTAAAATCTTTATGTCTAGTTCATTTTAAGTTTACCTGATCAATTTTATTAATGGCCAGTTAATTAAAAAACATTAAGATTAAGACTCAATAAATAAATCTTTATATTACCCAAACTATAACCTAACCCCTTATAAACCGGTGATATTAGAATTCATCACAACTCTAGATAACTTATTTAGTTACAACACATAACCAGGGCTGGTAAGAACTTGAAAATAAAAGACATGAAGTAAAAATGCGGTAAAGTAAATACTGAAAAGTAAATTACAATAAAATAAAATGCTCAGGTAAAAGGAATTACTTTTACTACTACTAATTTAGATATCTCCCATAAAATAATATATAAACTTGTGATAATATTACCAACCGACCAATCTGGCGGTATCCTGATTAAGTCAAATTAAGTCCAACCAGCCATTAATGCGGTAATATTTGTCCATAAACCAGCCATAAAGGCGGAACCAAAATTAAATTACCAACCGACCAATCTGGTGGTATCATTGATTAGTCAGGTTTAAACCAGATTAAAATTAAATTACCAACCGACCAATATAGCGGTATCCTTTTTAAGTCAAATTTTAAATAGTGAATATATTATTTTTAAGGGAGATTAATCTAAATAGCAATAGTAAAAGAATTACCTTTCACCATAGCTGGGGAAGTTACCTCCTCATGGTGAATAGTAAAAACTGTAAAAAGTAAAGAAAGTAAATTACTATTATTACAAAAAGTAATTAAAATTTAATTACAAAACTTAAATTAAAGACACTAGAGAGAGAAACTCCCTATTTACATCAAAGAAGGGAGAGAGAATGGTACATCTAAAACTGAAATTTGAAGCTCTATTTATAGGCCTCGGTGGGGTTCCAGCGTCGCGACGCCAAGGCCTTTGGCGTCGCTACGCCAGCTTTTATCGACGTGGCACGCTCTGGTTCGTCGGTTGCAGATTCTGGATCAGGTGACACGTGGCGAGTGGTTGGGCTTCAATTATTGTGACACGTGGCGGCTTTTGATTGGTCGATGAGATTCTTATCCGCCACGTGTCAGATAAGGATTAGATAGCCAATAATTGATACTGACGTGGCGGTGACGTGGCGTGACACGTGGTACACGTGGCGATGATGACTGTCGGCACCGTAGGATGCTGACACGTGGCACAGCGCATGTTAGCAGATCGGCTGTGATGGTGACACATGGCACGTCGCACGTTAGCAAAGTCAAACTTTTCTCAGATTCTGATTTGTGGACCCGGCGCACGTTAGCACTGTTCGGCGCACGTTAGGCGTCGCGACGCAGACAATTTACTGAATTACCATTTTGTCAATTTTTCTCTATTTTGGCCCTAATTTGCTTCCAATGCTTTCCCAACTTTATTTATTTGTAAAATAACACAAAACACATCAAAATATTCACAAAACTCAAGAAACTATACAAAATATTAGGTTAAATGAGTGGGAAATAGTGATAGATTTACCACTCATCAAATAGTAGTGAAGAATTGCCAGTCTCTTTCAATGATATTACTTTCTAAACTTCGGCGAACTGAGTCTGCAGAAAGAGCTCTCAGATCATAGGTATGACGAAAGGTAATCTCTTCTGGAAAATCCTCATATCCGTAATAGGCTCTAAGTTTTGGTCTCGATGGCCAACTGGTAAGTCTCCCATCAGTGAGCTGGTGTGACGGTATAATTCTAATCAGATGAATGGGGTGGAATAGTCATATGTCCATTATGGGGTAATGATTTCGACCCAGACAATAATACTTTTATGGCGTTTGTACCATCGATGCAAAATATTACTAACGAATGGGGAAAACTCACAAAGGCTGGCTTCTAAGATACCAGAACTATTAGGATGAGTTGGACTTGGCCCAAGAATAAATCCATTCAAAAACCCAAGTTCAAACAAAGTGCCCAGACTCCATTGACAATGATCAAAGAATTCATGGCTATTTATGAAAACTGTGGAATGATATCTATGATATCCATATTGAAAAATTGCAGAATTATTTTTATATTATATCAAGCCATTTGTTTTTCCATTCCAAATGGTTCAAAGAATAAAGCACCGCATCATAAAGTTAGTAGGAACGCGATTCACTATATCCATTGCAATCTCTCTAGGAAACACGATAGATAGAGTTGTATATAGGCTATTGTAAATGTCCCTCTAAAGATCTTGAACATATTTGAAATCTATGACTGCTCGATCAATGAACATAGCAGATCGGCTGTGATGGTGACACGTGGCACGTCGCACGTTAGCAAAGTCAAACTTTTCTCAGATTCTGATTTGTGGACCCGGCGCACGTTAGCACTGTTCGGCGCACGTTAGGCGTCGCGACGCTGAAGGTCTTGGCGTCGCGACGCAGACAATTTACTGAATTACCATTTTGTCAATTTTTCTCTATTTTGGCCCCAATTTGCTTCCAATGCTTTCCCAACTTTATTTATCTGTAAAATAACACAAAACACATCAAAATATTCACAAAACTCAAGAAACTATACAAAATATTAGGTTAAATGAGTGGGAAATAGTGATAGATTTACCACTCATCACACCCCCAAACCTAACATTTTGCTAGTCCTCGAGCAAAACATAAAATATCATAAATAAATTAACTAAGCCACTTTCGTAGGGATCACGGTTGCATTTAGCGTATGCAACAAGCTTTTAAACCCCTAGGTGTCCCTAGTGGACGAGTTGTAGTCTCGTGAGGGTTTACATCAATGATACCCACAAATATTTTACAAAAGTAAAAAAGGTAGTAAAACTAATGCACACAAAAGCAAAAAGACAAGCGAAAAGAGAATAAAGATGTTAGTGACTAATCGGGTGAAACTTCTACTCCAAGTTACTAGTTATTTTCTTTCATTCTAAATTACTGAATAAGTAAATTCTCCGATTATATTTACCATTCTCCATATTCACAGCCAACAAAATATTAAACAACTCATTTTTACCCACAGCAGTCATAAGTGTAGTTGATAAGAGAGTAATATTTTTGTCTTAAAGTTTTATCAGAATTCACACCTTTTTGCAGCAATGTAATAATTTTTCGGATTTTTCTGATTTTTTGATTTTTTTTTTATATACTACCTTCAGTCTATGTAGCGAGCTTTGGGCCGGTGGCTCCCAAACCAGTTGGCTTTAGGGCACCAGGTGTTAAGACACCCCTACGGACTTAATTACTCAGACTTCAGATATATATATTTTTGCAGCATATTTGATCCATGTAACGAGCTTTGTGCCAGTGACTCCCAAACCAGTTGGTTTTAGGGCACTAGGTGTTAAAACACCCTTACAGACTTAATAACTCGGATCTCGGATTTTTTTTTTTACTCCAATGCTTTTTGAGATGCTTCCTCCAATTAAACTAGAGCACTGAATATTACAAACTTCTCAATTTTAACTCATGTCCGTATGTTACTATATATATTGATAATATCTGTCAACTGAGCATATGAAGATCATTTTTAGTCCGTTTTAAGGAGAATTCACAAATTAAATGATTCAAAATGAAATAAACAAAAATTAACTTGTTTCGAAATAGGTTTAAGATACGTCTCAGAAGTGGAAACTCCTTACTCAGTTATCTCTTAATAATTTCACCTTTTTAGTCAAAATAAAAACAAAAAAAACACAAAATATTTTTGTAATTTTTGAAAATTTTTCTTTTTTCGAAAAAATTTGGACTAAAAATAAAAACAACATACAAACTAAAAGCAAAGTACTGATCAACTAATTCCCTCCCCCAAACCTAAATGAGACATTGTCCCCAATGTCTTAAACAGTAGGAGAAGAGTTTAGAAAATAATACATGGTTAGCTGAAATTCTACAGGAAATTAAAGGTTAAGATCCAGATTAATCCTACGCCTCTTACCACGATCGTCCTCGGACCAATTTATCTTTGAAATGATAGGGTCAACTTGTGGTTCATAGGCTACGAGTTGGTCTATTAGATCTGGAGCAGTTCTGGTAGTAAAGAGGAGTTCTTTCAAAGGTTTTGACACGAACCCATTTCTCAGAGCATCATCAAGAAACACACAAAGAAAATCATAAAATCCATCAACGTTGAGCAGTCCAATTGGTTTCTGGTATATGTTCATGTTCGCCCAAGATAATACTATAAATATTTCCTCCAATGTACCCAAGCCACCTGACAAAGCAATAAAAGCATCAGCACGGTTAATCATTTCTACCAGTCGTTCAGACATACCTGGTACGACCAGTTCCTCTCTGTTTGATGGTTCAATAAGATTTGCCTCTCCCAAGGGTTTTGGGATGATTCCCAAAATGTGACTGCCTCATTCCTGTACGGCCTTTGAAACGATCCCCATTAGTCCAAGATTGCCTCCGCCATATACTAAGTGCATATTTCTTGCAGCTAAGACTCGACTCAATTCCTGTGCTGCTTCTACATATTGTGGTTTAGTACCAACACTACTACCGCAAAACACACAGATGTTTTCAACTCGTCTTCTTGAGGTGGCTTCCATGTTTTACTCTGAATGTCTTCAAAAGTGCAATGATGAGTTGAATTTATAACACCTGAAAAGGGTGAGTAAAATAATAGCACTAGTACCTGCCAAATGACAATTATTAGTTAAACAAATCGTGATAGTCAAAAAGGTATGGATCTCGTCGGAGAAAATAAAAAAAACAACAAAACAAAACAAATTACAATTATTAGGAAAAGACAAAGAGATATAATATTTACAAGAAAAGTAGCGGCTTGATCGACGTCTATGCGTTAGGGACAAGCTTCCCATCCAATTTTCTTATAAACTGGCAAACATGGTCTTTTTGAGTCAGATTCGCGATACTTAACAATTGTCTTTCTTTTTGAAATTGTGTATGTAATTTGCGAATGTCTATGTGAACATATCCACTGGGATGCGTCTCAAGAGTCGAAGATATATTATATAAAGACTCCTTACTCAAGCCATCCCTAATGAATTTAATTTGTCTTCGCGATTATCAGACACCATTCCTAAAGAACGACAACGAGTATTGCAATTCCATCTCGTGCACATTTGTAACAAACACCCATTTGATTAGCTCTACGTTTCTTTGCATAGGTGCTTCTTCCAAAACCAGGCAGATGTGAAATAAAAGAGTCAGAAGACTCACCTGCCAATCGGACCCGTGCTTCAATTACCCAACGAATATCATTAGGAACACCATGGATTGTCAGTAACCTCATCCGTTCCAAGCGAGCTTTGTAGACTTTCATCAGAGATTTTTGAGGGAGAGAAGGAAATTGCTTGTGAAGATTTGCGAGAGCTTCTTCCATCTTGAAATGACTTAATCTGCAAAAACTAAACACACAAAATTAAATCACACCAAATCACAATATATACACAAATTGCATGGGTTGCCTCCCTGCGAGCGCTAAGTTTAAAGTCGTCATCTAGACTTTTACTTCTCGATCGTTAGGCTGGATCTGAAAGTGTGACACTTTCTTTTTGTCTCTCAAATGATTCTCCCCAGTAGTGTTTGACACGCTGACTGTTAACTTTGAATGTGTTGTTGGTTTTAGGATCCAGTAACTCAACAGCTCCATAAGGTAAAACCCGAGTGATCACAAATGGACCTGACCACCTAGATTTCAACTTTCCAGGGAAAAGTTTCAACCTCGAGTTGTACAATAACACATGCTGCCTTGGTTCCAACTGTCTGTGAACTATTTTTCGGTCATGCCATTTTTTGGTCTTTTCCTTGTACAATTTGGCATTCTCATAAGCCTGTAAGCGAAATTCCTCCAATTCGTTGAGTTGGTGAAGTTTTTTCTCTCCTGCAGCTTGTGAATCAAGATTCAACTTCTTCAGTGCCCAGTACGCCTTGTGTTCAAGCTCAACTGGTAGATGGCACGCTTTCCCAAACACCAATCGATATGGAGACATACCAATGGGTGTCTTGTAAGCTGTCCGGTAGGCCCATAATGCATCATCTAGTTTTATTGACCAGTCCCTCCTTGTTGATCCAACGGTTCTTTCTAGGATTCTTTTGATTTCCCTGTTTGAAACCTCAACCTGTCCATTTGACTGTGGATGGTAAGCCGTGGCAACCTTGTGAGTAACTCCATATTTGGATAGGAGTGCATCGAAGTATCTGTTGCAAAAATGAGAGCCACCATCACTGATGATTGCACGAGGTGTTCCGAACCGAGTGAAAATATTATTTTTCAGGAATTTGATCACGACTTTTGAATCATTGGATGGTAGTGCAATTGCTTCGACCCATTTGGAGACGTAGTCTACAGTAACCAGGATGTACAAGTTTCCGAATGATGGAACAAAGGGTCCCATGAAATCAATATCCCATACATTGAATATTTCCACTTCTAGAATGTTTTACAACGGTCATTCGTTTCTCCTGGAAATATTTCCCATTCTCTGGCACCTGTCACATTGAAAAGCAAAAAGATAAGCATCTTTAAAAAGAGTGGGCCAGAACAAACCTGATTTTAGGACTTTGGCTGCAGTTTTGTTTCCGTTGAAGTGTCCGCCATATGGTGATGAATGATAGTGCTGCAACACACTGTTGATTTCCTCATGTGGAACACATCGTCTCAGTAGTTGATCAGCACACCGTTTGAATAGGTACGACTCGTCCCAAACATAGTGCTTGACTTCTTTGAAGAACTTCTTCCGTTGCTGAGTTGTGCATTCCAACGGCCATTTTCCTGACACAATGTAGTTGACATAGTCAGCATACCAATGGACTTCCTGTTGTTTCATGGCAAACAGTTGTTCATCTGGAAAAGTTTATTTGATTGACAAATCTTTGTCAGCTGTGTTTCTATTCTCAAGCCTCGATAAATGATCTGCCACTTGATTCTCTGTTCCTTTCCTGTCTCTAATCTCCACGTCAAATTCTTGCAGAAGAAGTATCCAACAGATCAATCTGGGTTTGGTATTTTTCTTCGTGATCAGATATTTGACTGCTGAATGATCTGTGTAGACAACCACTTTGAGACCCAACAGATAAGAGCGGAATTTGTCAAAAGCGTACACAACTGCGAGCAACTCCTTTTCGGTGGTTGTGTAGTTGAGTTAAGCTTCATTTAGAGTTCTACTGGAATAATAAATGGTGTGGAAAGTCTTTGCTTTACGTTGTCCCAAAAATGCACCTACAACAAAATCACTAGCATCGCACATCACTTCAAATGGAAAGGTCCAGTCTGGTGCTACTATGATGGGGGCATAAACCATCTTTTGTTTTAAGATTTCAAAATCTTTCTGGCATTCTTTGGTGAAGTTGAAAGGAACATCATTCTCCAGAAGTTTGCAAAGAGGTTTTACAATTTTGGAAGAGTCTTTGATAAATCTCCTGTAAAAACCTGCATGTCCAAGAAAACTTCGAATACCTTTTACTGATGTTGGTGGAGGTAGTTTTTCAATTGTCTCTATCTTTGCTTTGTCTACCTCAATCCCCTTTTGTGAGATCCGGTGTCCAAGAACAATGCCTTCTTGCACCATGAAGTGGCATTTCTCCCAGTTAAGTATCAGGTTTGTATCTTCGCACCTTTGTAACACCTGTTCCAAATTTTGCAAACAATGATCAAAAGAATCTCCAAATACAGAAAAGTCATCCATGAAAACCTCCATACTCTGCTCCAGCATGTCTGAGAAGATGGCCATCATGCAACGCTGGAATGTGGCACGGGCATTACATAATCCAAATGGCATTCTGCGGAAAGCAAAAGTACCATAGGGACATGTAAATGTAGTTTTCTCCTGGTCTTTTGGTGCGATGGCAATCTGATTGTACCCTGAATATGCGTCCAGAAATCAATAGAACTCATGTCCTGCCAGTCTGTCTAACATCTGGTCAATGAATGGTAGCGGAAAATGGTCATTTCTCGTGGCTTTGTTCAGTTTCCTGTAGTCCATGCATACTCTCCATCCAGTTACTGTTCTTGTTGGGATTAGCTCATTCTTTTCATTGTTAACCACTGTAATTCCTCATTTCGTTGGTACACACTGCATAGGACTCACCCAACTGCTGTCTGAGATGGGGTAAATGATGCCAACATCCAACCATTTGATGATTTCTTTCTTCACGACTTCCTTCATGATTGGATTGAGTCTTCGTTGATGCTCCACTGTGGGTTTGTACTCATCGTTCATCAAGATTTTGTGCATGCAAAATGATGGACTAATTCCTCGAATGTCTGCTATAGTCCAGCCAATGGCTTTCTTGTGCTTTCGTAACACTCTCAGCAACTTTTCTTCATGCTCCAATGTTAGTGAAGAAGAAATAATAACAGGTAATTCAGAAGAGTTTCTAAGAAATGCATACCTGAGATGGCTCGGAAGTAACTTCAGCTCCAACTGTGGTGGTTCTTCAATCGAAGGCTTGATTCGATCTTTCTTTGGCAGTTCCAAACTTTCAACTAGTGGTGTTGCTTTGAATCAGAATGGTTTGTCAAGGTAGTTGATACATTCCAGGATTTCAGCATCTAGCTCGATTTCAGTCATGTTGGTGATGCAAGCTTCAAGTGTATCTGTGGGATTTGGCTCAGTATTTTGAACGATACTTTCAACAACATCAACTCTGAAGCATTCTTCTTCCTTTTCATCACTCGGGAATTTCATGGCTTTGAAAACATTAAAGGTCACTTCTTGGTCCTGCACTTTCATGGTCAGTTCTCCTTTTTGCACATCAATCACAGTTTTACCTGTAGCCAAGAATGGTCTCCCAAGAATGATAGGTATTTCTTTATCTTTTTCCTTGTCAAAGATGATGAAATCTGCTGGGAGAATTAGTTTGTCTACTTTCACCAGCACATCTTCAACAACACCTCTTGGAAATGCGAGTGTTAGGTCTGCAAGTTGCAATGAAACTGAGGTAGGCATTGCTTCTCCAATCTGTAGTTTCCTGTAAATAGAAAAAGGCATCAAATTAACACTGGCTCCTAAATCACATAAAGCCTTACCGATGTAATGTTCTCCAATGGTGCATGGAACTGTGAAACTGCCAGGATCTTTCAACTTCGGGGGAAGTTTCCTCTGAATAATGGCGCTGCATTCTTCCGTTAATGCTACTGTTTCGTAGTCTCCCAATCTCTGTTTTCGTGAAAGAATGTCTTTTATGAATTTGACATAACTGGGCATTTCTTCCAAGGCTTCTGCAAATGGGATGTTGATGTGCAGCTTTTTGAAAACCTCCAGGAATCGAGCAAACTGCTTGTCCAGTTTGTTTTTCTGAAGACGCTGAGGAAAAGGTGGAGGTGGAGTGATCTGTTCTTTTTCCTTTGCTTCTTTTTACTTTGCCTCTTTTCCTTCATCCGTTTTTCAGCTTCTTTTGGAACTTCTTCTTGGGACATTTTGATTCCAACATCTTTGTTGATTTCAGTACCGTTTTTCAAAGTAATGGCTTGACATTGCTCCTTCCCTCGGTTCTTTGGATTGGGTTTTGTGTTGCTGGGAAGATTACCTTGTGGTCTGTAACTCTGAGCATTGGCCAGTTGTCTGATTTGATTCTCCAGTGCTTTGATGGAAGCTGATTGGCTCTGAAAGATGGCATCGTACTTTTTTAACTGAGCCAGCACTTCTGTTATTCCTGGTTCATTTGCCTGCTCATGGCCTTTGTTCTGTTGCTGGAATCCAGGTGGTGGATAGTTCCGCTGTTGGCCTGAATTGTTGCTCAATTAAAAATTAGGATGATTCCTCCACCCTGGGTTATAGGTGTTGGAATATATATTGTTCCCCTGCCTGTTGAAATTGTTGAATAAATTCATCGTTTCTTCAAGTTGGTTTGACTCTGGTGTTCCTCCATATGGTGAACTTGTGGATCCAGTGGTAAGAGTCTCCATAAATTTGCATATTTGATCTAGCTTGGTGTTGACTGCTGTATTGGCTCCACTTTCATAAATTCCTGCAATTCTTTGGATCATACTCATTTCTGTTGGCCACAAAGAATTGTTGTTGGCCATTTCTTCGATTAGTTCCCAGGCTTGATCTTCTCCTTTTGCCATTAAAGCTCCTCCAGCAGCAGCATCGATTGTGGTTCTCATTATTCCAGAAAGCCCATTATAGAATGTTTGGACTTGAAGCCATTTTGGAATCTCATGGTGAGGACATTTTCGGAGTAAATCTTTATACCTTTTGTGGACAACAGAACCTGGGCGACGCTGTTCTGGGCTCGCGGCCTAGTTGGGAAGTACGAAATAACATGGAGTCGCCACCCGGTGCGAATCGGGACAATGATTTAAGGCCGCACTCACCCCTCGCAAGGGAAGACTTCAAACCGTTGGGTTCGGAATGGTCCCTTACTTATGCCACTTGTAATGAAAGGATTTATATAATAATTTAATAAGGCTTAAGTAACACTTATTTCTAAGAATATCATGCTTCTACATTCACATACATACATCAACAAGTTCATCTAAATTTATATGTAACACATATTCGAATTTGCATACAGCCTATTTGCATGTAATCTACGTCTCAATTTACATACATAAGGATTATCATATGGCAATCATATAAGTTAATGAACGCATTGGTGGACACAGAAGCGCAAACAAATAACATTCTTACTAGCATGCATATTAAGAAAAGATATTTAAGCGCATAACAGAAATGGACAACTAGAGAGATAATACAAATGCATAACGTAAAAAAAGGGTGACTATATGCTAAGATGGACATGTCGTAATGTGATGCAAGAGGATCTGTTTACCGTGTGCGTTCGTGCAGCGTTCGTAGACGCGTTCGAATGGTAAACAAAAGGTTCTCGTTCGAGTAGCGTTCGTAAACGCGTTCGAACGGAAATGAAACAGAATGCTCACGTTCATATGGAGTTTGTTAACACGTTCGAACGGAAATGAAACAGAATACTCACGTTCGTGTGGAGTTTATGAACGCGTTCGAACGGAAATGAAACAGAATGCTCACGTTCGTATGGCATTTGTGAACGCGTTCGAACAGGAATAAGACCTGATGCATGATAAGGCAAAATACATGCGCGTTTGAGTTGCGTTCGTAAACGCGTTCGAACGGGAACAGACCTGATGCATGAAACGGGACGCAATACATAAATGACAAATAGTACAATACGAGGCGCGGCGAAGTATCGTGGTAAAGGATTTTAACCTCTTCAATTAGAGGACCTCTCATTGCACTTACTAAGCCCATGCGCTCGATCGCATCATGCATACAAAGATAAAGACAATCATATCAAACTAAGTATGCCCGATTGAGCGTATCTTGCATTCAACCGGACACCCATCAACCGGCGCGGCAAAGCATCGAGGTAAAGAGCTTTAACCCCTCCCCATAGGGGATCTTTCATTCCACTTACTAAGCCCATGCGCTTGATTAAACCATGCATAAAAACATAAAGACAATCATATCAAACTAAGCATGCCCGATTGAGCGTATCTTGCATTCAACCGGACACACATCAACCGGCGCGGCAAAGCATCGTGGTAAATGGCTTTAACCCCTCCCCATAAGGGATCTTTCGTTCCACTTACTAAGCCCATGCGCTCGATTGAATCATGCAGGACTAAGCAACATACAGAATTCAAGTGACGATAAATAAATAAACCAAAGCAGCACAAAACAAGAGAATGTGCCGTTTACTCAAGTGGTACGTGGAGTTGTATCCCAAGTACAGACCGCACAACCGTCCATTCGGATTCGGCTACGGAATTTACATCTGGGTTTCCATCCTATATACCACAAGAGACGACACTCTTCCATTTCATTCAAGCCACAACATGCATCCACAAACGACTCTCATGCGAATAGAATTCAATAATAAAAAAAACGAATATAAATTAATGAAAAAAAAAAGTGCCCTCAGGTCTAACCTTTTAATTCACCTCTCGGATGTATGGTACACGATCGTCGGAAGGGTGGATGCTCCGCAACTCTTCCGGTTCACTGGTTCACTGATCTCGTTCATTGTCTTACTGTTTTGAGTCGTCGTTCTTCGTCTTTTGCTGCTGCTTTTGACTCCGATTCGCTGCCGTTGCTACTGTTTTGCTGCTGTATTTTAGTTACTGTTTTTGGGCTGTTTTGATGTTCTTGATGGACTGTTTTGGGTGTTCTTTTTGGTGATGTTATGGTGTGATTCGGGGGATGTTTTATGTGTGTGTTTAGGGCTGCTGTATGCGTGTTTTAGGGCAGCTGTATGGGTTGTTTTAGGAGGTGTATGGGCTGCTATTATCGGTTGTGGAGTGGGGGAGATGAAGGGGATTATTTCTGTTTTTCTTCTTGTTATTGCCGTGAGTGGCTAGGGCTCTTGGTGTGTTGTGATTTGTGTGAGTTGTGTGTATATTATGTGTATGAGCTAGGGGAGGCTTTTCTTGTATGAATGAGCTAGGGGCCTGGATGTCTTGGTTATGGGTTGTTTATATAGAGAATGACTAGGGCTACTCCTTGTCTCAAAAGGAAGGGATTTTTTGCATTAAGAGGAGGATTTGATTTGGTATTCAACAAGGAAAGGATTAGATTGATGGGGGACAAATTTGGTTTAGATTAGGAAGGTTGAATATTTGATTGGCTTGGTTTAGGAATACAATATTTTAAGTTAGGAATAATACAGATTTGATTGGGAATATAATTGGTTGATTGATTTTAATAAGGCATGACATCTTTTTAATTTGGTATGTGATTTTTAGATTTGTTTTGATTTCACCATGTGTTAATATGTATTTTAAGTGGGCTTGGGCGTGTGGGCCAAGGTTTGGGCGAATTGGGCTTAATGTGAGGCTAGCAGCAAAACCAGAATTACCGACAACGTTCGAACGCCTCCTCGAACGCTGCACGAACGCCCGCAATCTGTTTGGAGTTCGAACGAATTAACGAACGCAGCACGAACGAAAACAATGAACCTTGTTTATTCTGAATTTCCCCTTCCGACGTCCGTTTCTCGTGACTTAAAAGGTAGTGCCTCCAAATGAGACTCATCATATGGACTAATATGCAAAAATACAGTGTCTACAGTCGCCCCCACTTTGATGGGACTTGTGTATTGTGCAACAGTGACAATCTTATCAAAGTCATGCAATGCATTTTCACTTACCTGGCTCGCCAACTGCCACTTGACTTTCCACGTGTTGAGTTGAGTTGATATGGGTGGTGAGGTGCTGCGACCCCTGGTTCATTCCCGAACCGTGCTGTGATGTGGTCCATTCCCGAACCGTTACCGTGAGATGTCCATTCCCGAACAGTTTCTGTGAGTTGTCCATTCCCGAACTATTTCTGTAAGATGGTCCATTCCCGAACTGTTACTGCATGAGGTGGTCCATCCCCGGACCGTTACTGTATGAGGTGGGGGAGGCTTTTCTTGGAGTGCCATTCCCGGCTTGTTCATTTCTGAACTCTGCTCCATTCTTGGATTGCCATTCTTGGTTTGTTCATTCTCGAACCTGCTCCATTCTTGGATTACCATTCTCGACTTGTTCATTCTCGAACTTGCTCCATTCTCGGATTACCATTCTTAGCTTGTTCATTCTTGAACTCTGTTCCATTCTCGGATTACCATTCTCGGCTTGTTCATTCTCGAACCTGCTCCATTCTCGGATTACCATTCTTGGCTTGTTCATTCTTGAACCTGCTCCATTCTTGGATTGCCATTCTTAGCTTGTTCATTCTTGAACTCTGTTTCATTCTCGGATTACCATTCTCGGCTTGTTCATTCTTGAACCTGCTCCATTCTTGGATTGCCATTCTTAGCTTGTTCATTCTTGAACTCTGTTCCATTCTCGGATTACCATTCTCGGCTTGTTCATTCTTGAACTTGCTCCATTCTCGGATTACCATTCTTAGCTTGTTCATTCTTGAACTCTGTTCCATTCTCGGATTACCATTCTCGGCTTGTTCATTCTCGAACCTGCTCCATTCTCGGATTACCATTCTCGGCTTGTTCATTCTTGAACCTGCTCCATTCTTGGATTGCCATTCTTAGCTTGTTCATTCTTGAACTCTGTTCCATTCTCGGATTACCATTCTCGGCTTGTTCATTCTTGAACCCGCTCCATTCTTGGATTGCCATTCTTAGCTTGTTCATTCTTGAACTCTGTTCCATTCTCGGATTACCATTCTCGGCTTGTTCATTCTTGAACTTGCTCCATTCTTGGATTGCCATTCTTAGCTTGTTTATTCTTGAACTCCGTTCCATTCTCGGATTGCCATTCTCGGCTAAACTGATACTGATACTGGTGTGGGTGTGGGCCTCGCCCCCCGGGACTCATCCCCAAAACTAAAACTGATGTGGGCCTCGGCCCTGGGACTCATCCCCAAAACTAATGATGTCATGGGCCTCGCCCCCAAGCTGATACTGATGCGGGGCTCGGCCCGGGGACTCATCCCCAAACCGCAACTGATATGGGCCTCAACCCTGGGACTCATCCCCGAGACTACTACTCATATGTTGCTGATTCTGAGTGGCTTGTCTTTGCCGCTTTCTTCTTTCTCTTCTATGAAACCTGTGAATACAGAACAAAACAAACAAAGAGAATGCATAATATGTTACGTGTATGCATGCATGCATGAGTTGATTTTCTATCCCGTTGGGTCAGGTCTTCCTCGGTTCATTTCCGAACCGTGCTTCATTTTCGTAGTGCCATCCCCAGCCAAACTGATGCTGATAACGTGGGCCTCACCCCCGAGCTGATATTGATGTGGGCCTCGACCCTCGGGATTCATCCCAAACTGATACTGATGATATGGGCCTCGCCCATGTGATTCGTTCCTGAAGACTGCTGACATTGTACTGTTTACTGCTTCTGGTTGGCTTGCATTCGGCGCTTTCTTTTTTTCTCCTTTGAAACCTGTTATTACAAAACAGAACAAACACGAAATGATGCAAAATGCGTTACGTGTATGCATGCATGAATGTTCCTATCCCGTCGGGTTAGGTCTTCCGTCAATTCTCTTGGTGACTGCTCAGTCTTCTCTTCCTCAGACAAGCTATTTCTTCAATCTGTCTACGTTGATCGGCTCGGTGAACTAATTCCCTTCCAAGTCTGATATTTTCACTGCTCCATTTCCCAATTTCTGAATGGATATCCTTTCCTTTCAGCTTGCTTAGTCTGAGGATTCCCCGTGTTCTAAACATCACTGAATTTCATAGTACAAAGGTTGATTGTTTTTCTCAAATATACTCATATTGCAGAAGAGATTTAGCGAAATGAACGTCCTTATTATTGTTGAGGAAAAGAGTTCGAAAAAGTAACAAAATCAATGTCATTTAAAAAAACTGGATCAAATAGACTAGGAAGAACATCTCCATCATCCGCAGCACTGCCTTCTTCCTCGGCCTATAGTTCTTCACTGTCATCCATGTAAGAAGCTTGGTGGTTGATGGTTTCTTTTCATGGGTTGGGTATTTTATGGGAATCTATGAGATCTTGAATTTCATGCCTGAGGCGGGTGCAGTTGTCGGTGTCATGGCCATGTAGCTGGTGGAAGTGACAATAAAGGTTCACATTTATATGTGGCGGTGGGGGTGTGGAAGTGGCTTGCCTTCTAAGGGTTTCAAGATTCCTTGTCCCTGTAACTTTTCAAATACCTTCGACAAAGGTCTACCAAGGTTGGAGAATTGCCGGTTTCTGATGGCAGCAACCTCAACAGAAGCGGGCTTAGTCTCAGAATGCCCCCCAAAAGTCCGCCTATTCTGGCCATAGAACTTTCTATTTTTAGCCTCCTCTTCCTCAATATCCATGACAGTTTCCCTCAACTGTCGAAGATCAGAAATCATCGAAGTCATCCTCCTCAGCTTACCATAAATAGAGGGCTCGGTGCCCTTGATAATCATCTTAATTTGGTCTTTCTCTGAAGGCCGAGTCTGCATTTTCAAAAGCTGGCTTCTCCAGCGATCCACATACTCTTTGAAGCTCTCATCTGGCTTCTGCTTAGTGTTCTCCAGATCTCGGAGTGACAAATCAATCTCCAGGTCCGTAACATACTACTTTAGGAAGGCATCAGCCAGTTCCTTCCAATCTTCCTTAACCTTTTCCAAGGCTGTGGTACCAAACTACGGGTGCCCCCACGAGTGACATCCCAAACATTTTCTGAGCTTGGCGCTGTGTCAGGCCCACCGAACTCATTACGCGACATATTGCCGGAGATGGACCCTCGGGTCCCCATTTCCATTGAACTTAGCCATATCCGGCATTCTGAACTGAGCTGGTAGCTGTTCTTCAAAGGTCATCACCTCATAGTCTAGTAAGTCTTCGTCCTTACCCTTCATCTTACGGGTAACAGACTCTACCTGGTCACGAAGTTTCTGTATCTTGGCCTGAGACCCAATCACTCAGCCTGTTGCATACTCTGCCATATCATCATCAAAAGCGGGGATATCATCCCCCAACCCATTCGGAGGCTCCTCGCGCCTTACATTCTCAGAATTTCCCCCAGCACGGGGCACAGCCATATTTGTCATGGCAGTAGTCAAGGCTTGCAACTGTTTAGTGACCTTGGCGAGACCGTTTTCCAACAGATCCATGCGGGATACCTCAATATCTGATTCACTCATGTCTGTTCCCAGTATTTTGATGAGTCTTCCCTTTTCCCTAACCCAACGGGAATCTATGATGGCTTTCAGAACACAAGGGTTAACATGATGTATGTATGCATGGGGTGCATGGGGTGCATATGATACAAGGAATATATCAACTCATTAAAATTCTCACACAAATTGGCCCATCATCATTTTAGAAGCTCTTGGGCTAACTGTCATAGGAGTGAACTCGTCCCAGTTTAAATGGCCCAACAAGTTCACATCTCATGGCAAGAAGCCCAACTAAATCCAAATGATAATGTTCTGAACACAAGCACAAAGTGGCCCATCAACACTTAGAAGCCTTTGGCCCAATCGTCATGAAATACGTTCTTGTCCCAGTTTAAATGGCCCAACAAGCCCATATCCCATGACAAATGGTCCAAATGGATCCAAACGACGATGTTCCCAAGCACAAGCATGGAAGAAAGATAATGCAAACATAACGTAATAATTTCTACATAATGGCCCATCAACATTTCAGAAGCTTTGGGCCTAATAGTCATAAGGTACGAACTCGCCCCAGTTTAAATGGCCCAGCAAGTCCGCATTTCTGACAATAGTCCAACTGCATCCAAATGAGGATGGTCCACAAGCACATACTAAAGGAAATAATTGTTACTTTAGCCAACCCGGTCTATGGGTGGGTTAGCAAGAGTATAGACAAAGGCTCTCACCGGCGAAGGATGGCCCACAACTAGGTCTCCCCACTCAAGGGTTCGAGCAACCAAGTGAGCGCACCCCTTTTTATACACTAAGGTACGTGCCAATGAGCTATGGTGTGTGACGGACTGTTAGATGGATTTCTCGTTGTAGATTCCCCAGAGGGAAGGTGGAGCGAGGCTCACTTAAATACCCAAGTCTCTTAGGCTCTTATCGCTTGGTGTCAGGAATAAACAACGAGTCCTCCAAATTAGTCCATCACAAAAGGCTACGAGTAAATGGCTATCTAGGTGCCTTCACAGCTTTTCCTTCTAGAAAGGTAGTGAGTGAAGGAAGACACCAAACCATTACCTAGCCTTAAAATGCCTTTGATTAAACCCTCACTTTATCCACTATAGACACGGTCAATAAAAACATAAATCCAAACATTACAAGACAATATTTCAGGGCCAATTCTCTATCCCCAGTGGAGTCGCCAGACTGTGGACAACAGAACCTGGGCGACGCTGTTCTGGGCTCGCGGCCTAGTTGGGAAGTACGAAATAACATGGAGTCGCCACCCGGTGCGAACCGGGACAAAGATTTAAGGCTGCACTCACCCCTCGCAAGGGAAGACCTCAAACCGTTGGGTTCAGAATGGTCTCTTACTTATGCCACTTGTAATGAAAGGATTTATATAATAATTTAATCAGGCTTAAGTAACACTTATTTCTAAGAATATCATGCTTCTACATTCACATACATACATCAACAAGTTCATCTAAATTTATATGTAACACATATTCAAATTTGCATACAGCCTATTTGCATGTAATCTACGTCTCAATTTACATACATAAGGATTATCATACGGTAAGCATATAAGTTAATGAACGCATTGGTGGACACAGAAGCGCAAACAAATAGCATTCTTACTAGCATGCATATTAAGAAAAGATATTTAAGCGTATAACAGAAATGGACAACTAGAGAGATAATACAAATGCATAACGTAAAAAAAAGGTGACTATATGCTAAGATGGACATGTCGTAATGTGATGCAAGAGGATCTGTTTACCGTGTGCGTTCGTGCAGCGTTCGTAGACGCGTTATTTAGTTACAACACATAACTAGGGCTGGTAAAAACTTGAAAATAAAAGACATGAAGTAAAAATGCGGTAAAGTAAATACTGAAAAGTAAATTACAATAAAATAAAATGCTAAGGTAAAATGAATACTTTTACTACTACTAATTTAGATATCTCTCATAAAATAATATATAAACTTGTGATAATATTACCAACCGACCAATCTGGCGGTATCCTGATTAAGTCAAATTAAGTCCAACCAGCCATTAATGCGGTAATATTTGTCCATAAACCAGCCATAAAGGCGGAACCAAAATTAAATTACCAACCGACCAATCTGGCGGTATCATTGATTAGTCAGGTTTAAACCAGATTAAAATTAAATTACCAACCGACCAATATAGCGGTATCCTTTTTAAGTCAAATTTTAAATATTGAATATATTATTTTTAAGGGAGATTAATCTAAATAGCAATAGTAAAAGAATTACCTTTCACCCTAGCTGGGGAAGATACCTCATCATGGTGAATAGTAAAAACTGTAAAAAGTAAAGAAAGTAAATTACTATTATTACAAAAAGTAATTAAAATTTAATTACAAAACTTAAATTAAAGACACTAGAGAGAGAAACTCCCTATTTACATCAAAGAAGGGAGAGAGAATGGTACATCTAAAACTGAAATTTGAAGCTCTATTTATAGGCCTCGGTGGGGTTCCAGCGTCGCGACGCCAAGGCCTTTGGTGTCGCTACGCCAGCTTTTGTCGATGTGGCATGCTCTGGTTTGTCGGTTGCAGATTCTGGATCAGGTGACACGTGGCGAGTGGTTGGGCTTCAATTATTATGACACGTGGCGGCTTCTGATTGGTCGATGAGATTCTTATCCGCCACATGTCAGATAAGGATTAGATAGCCAATAATTGATGCTGACGTGGTGATGACATGGCGGTGACGTGGCGTGACACGTGGCACATGTGGCGATGATGACTGTCGGCACCGTACGATGCTGACACGTGGCACGACACATGTTAGCAGATCGGCTGTGATGGTCACATGTGGCGCGGCACACGTTAGCAAAGTCCAACTTTTCTCAAATTCTGATTTGTGGACCCGGCGCACGTTAGCACTGTTCGGCGCACGTTAGGCGTCGCGACATTGAAGGTCTTGGCGTCGCGACGCAGACAATTTACTGAATTGCCATTTTGTCAATTTTTCTCTATTTTGGCCCCAATTTGCTTCCAATGCTTTCCCAACTTTATTTATTTGCAAAATAACATAAAATATATCAAAATATTCACAAAACTCAAGAAACTATACAAAATATTAGGTTAAATGAGTGAGAAATAGTGATAGATTTACCACTCATCAAATAGTAGTTAAGAATTGCCAGTCTCTTTCAATGATATTACTTTCTAAACTTCGGCGAACTGAGTCTGCAGAAAGAGCTATCAGATCATATCCGATAGGTAATCTCTTCTGGAAAATCCTCATATCTGTAATAGGCTCTAAGTTTTGGTCTCGATGGCCAACTGGTAAGTCTCCCATCAGTGAGCTGGTGTGACGGTATAATTCTAATCAGATGAATGAGGTGGAATAGTCATATGTCCATTATGGGGTAATGATTTCGACCCAGACAATAATACTTTTATGGCGTTTGTACCATCGATGCAAAATATTACTAACGAATGGGGAAAACTCACAAAGGCTGGCTTAAGATACCAGAACTATTAGGATGAGTTGGACTTGGCCCAAGAATAAATCCATTCAGAAACCCAAGTTCAAACAAAGTGCCCAGACTCCATTGACAATGATCAAAGAATTCATGGCTATTTATGAAAACTGTGGAATGATATCTATGATATCCATATTGAACAATTGCAGAATTATTTTTGTATTATATCAAGCCATCTGTTTTTCCATTCCAAATGGTTCGAAGAATAAAGCACCACATCATAAAGTTAGTAGGAACGCGATTCACTATATCCATTGCAATCTCTCTAGGAAACACGATAGATAGAGTTGTATATAGGCTATTGTAAATGTCCCTCTAAAGATCTTGAACATATTTGAAATCTATGACTGCTCGATCAATGACTGGCCATTTATAAAGTTGTCGATATACCACTTTAGCTCTGGTAGCCTTTGGGCAGAGGCTAGGATTAACAGAGGAAGATGCCATGGAAAAAATTTCTTGATTCATTCACTAAGAATTCAATCGTCTCTTTATAGAGAGAGGTATTGATATTTTCTTCATAAAAACACTTCCACAATATTCCTGCTTGATTTGAAAAGGGTAACAAGTTTGCGGTGATAAGATGTAAAGCAAAGGGGTTAGGGCATGCACAATCTTCTTTTCAGCCCCAGAAATATCTAAATGAGATGTATTTTTGCGTGATCTATCTCAAGTCTCTTTCTAATGGTTACCCTTTGAGGCGAACATCTAACTCGCCTACTGCACATTTTTATTTTTCCAATTATTGATATCTCATAAACTTTAGATAACAGATGATTGACACCAGCAGTTCACATCAAGACCACTTGTGGTGATTCGCTTAACTACTAATTATAATTGTACATACCGGTTACTTATGAATCTAAGATTCCATATTAGCTTGTCAGATATTGACTCTCATCTAACTGCATTTCTGTTCGAAACTACCAAAATTACTTCTTCCAACAATACTCAAAATTCATTTCTACAATAGGTCATGTTTTCCTTAAGTCCCAGTACACTTACTTTTGATTTGGTATTACTATTTTACTTACTCTTTTATACTGATATCATGGAATCTCTTTGTAATTCGATTTCCCTATATCTTGAGAATTACTTTCTTTATCTTCATTAACCTATTTTTTTGAACTTTTACCCATTTTAAGGCCATGTTTCTCATAATTTATGAGATTATTACTTTAAACTTAATCTTTTCTATATCGATTTCAAACTTTTCATTCCTTACAGAATATAATCATCTTACAATTCTGATCTAGATTCTATTAGATTTCCGATAACAAAAGAATTATTACAAGAAGGGAATAAACCTTACTTAGGCCTACTCGATATTTTACTCTCGCTCAGGTTTATCACTTTCATTTTACTCATTTAAGTTCTGACACCTCTTATTATCTCACTATATATCTATATTCCTTATTGTCTTCAGTTGCTTTAAGTATCTACGCATCATTCTTTACTTCCTTATAGATTTCTCATCCCACCCCCTTCAGTGAACATTTCAAAACATCATTATTTAGTCTCATAACTTGCATGTACTTCTGATGATGGGTAAGAATAACTATAGAAGAATTCTTAACTTGGATATAGAATATAGTTGCTTTCATAAGGAAAAATATTCGAATAGCTTGGGAAAGCTTACTAACCTGTTTATATAGTTGAGGACATACTCGAAGATCAAATACTGGAGAGGTAGTGCCTCGCATACGGGCATCCCGGACATACCACGTATACAAAACCCCAACACTCTACCCACTGTAGTCACTGACTCCCTAGACCATGCTTTGATACCATCTTTGTAACATCCCCAATCCGGAAAATGTTACCGGCAGAGAATAGGCCATACTATCCCCTTAAGCCTCAAATTATCAAACTGTTCAATACTGTCAAACTCATCCCAAACATAAGTTCATGCATGTGGTCCAATGCCCAACAAAATACTCATAGAAATGCATCTCAAGTTTCCATACAATGAACTTAAATATACTTTACATTACAAATCTGGTATTTGACACACTCAAATATTGAAACTATGCAAATGTCATGCAACATTTACTTAACATTGACTATGCTGACTTCTGGACTCAATCTGGTGGACTCAACACCCAAGTGACTGCCAACAGTATCCGTCCTCTCGAGCTTGTCCTATGGAAGATCCTGCAAAACAAAAACACTGGGAGTGGGGGGGTTAGGTCGTTTGTGTTGGGGTTTCGGGTGATGGGTGCGGCAGAAGCGCCGTTCGGGCGAAATCGTAATTTTAAATTTTTTTTAAATTACCAAATAAATTATTCAATAACTAATATGAATAATTTATTCATATTTCACCTAAACACATTTATTCGATATCAAATAACGACATAAATATGGTAGAAGCTTCGCGAAACTTTCACGAAAAATATTATTCCGTACAATGACGCAAAACGCATTTTTGACTGAACCGACCACCCAACACTTATGGGGACTGCCCAAGTTAGCCCCAATAGTATTAGAGCAGTTCATGAGCTGCCCGAACAGTGAAAAATTCATTGTTTAGACAGCCGTCACCCGGTTGGCTCAAAAGTCACCTGGTAATGCCGTTTTTGGCCGTTTTCACTTATTTCAACTCCGAAATAATTTCCGGAAATTGTTCCAACACCCAAAACACATCCAATACATTTATATGACATAAAATTCATCACCAAAATAGAATCAATTCCAGATCTGATCCAGAACAGAAAAATACCAATTTCCATGCTTTAAATCCAATTTTGCAAGATTAATCCAATTAATCAAAACACCAATCAAAGTCACCACACATGAACGACCCAAGAATAATTGTTGGCATTACAAGAGTGGTCATAACACTATAGAATAGAAACTCATCATCAACTGATCAATTTGAATAATAATTACCCTAATATCATCCAAATCACTTCACACATGCATCAACACTTCCAATTTCATCCATCACAACCAAAAGCCCCAAATTTTATGAAAATAAAAAACCCTAGGATCTCATAAGATCATCAAGAAACATGAAACAAAATTTCAAAGCTTAGGGTGTTGAAGAATTACCTTTAATCCTTGTTTTTTTTAAGCATTTTTCTTTAATTTTCTTCTTTTCTAACTTGAATCATCAAGAAACTTTGGAACCCATTTTTTTCTTTGAAACTCTCGGCCATGATGGTGTTGTTATGAAAGAGAAAACAAAAATTCCTAATTTATGCAAGCCTGCCGACTTTGGAGGGCCAAAAATGTCATTTTTGCAATTTAAATCAATTAAATATACTAAGCTTTAATGTTAACAAATCAAATTTGCACACATTAGGCTTAATAAAATCATGCCATGTGTTCCAATAATAGTTAAACATATTTCATAAAAATTATGAAAAAGTTTATCAGTTAATTATTCAAATATTCAACATTTAAATATTTAAATAATCAATTAATATAATTATTATTATATATGTATTTTTATTTACCTTAAATAACAAATACATATATTTATGGCATGTGTCAAAATCTCATTTGACAATTAATCAATGTGTATCTAATCAAATTGTGTATAAAATATAAATACACAATAATTATTAAATGACCAAAATCCCATAATGCATGTGTTATCGTTTAACCGATTAAACGATTCGAATTAACTCATTTAATTCGATGAAGTTTTATGAATAATCTATATTATTCATAATGCGTTGCCCAAGTGCTCAACGAGTACACTTCATATTATGGGACTCTCTAAGTTTAGGTTTAACCGTCACGAAATCCAATTTCGTCTCTATAATTCACCCACTTATGAATTATGACGACCACATATAATCTCTTTAAACTATGCAAGCCGAGGTCATTGCATACGTATAATCCATCTGTCACAGGTTATCCATATTATACCTAGAATATATATGAAAACGTCAAATCTTTTTGGTATAATATAGTCGACTTTCAATTTACGATCTCTAAATAACACTCGGAATTGATTTCTGAAGTTATACCATGGCCATGGATTTACTAGATCGCAAACACATGTAGGATGCCTATGCCCTGTACACGGGACTGACAGATCCTCTCTTGATACGCACAGGATATCATGAGCATCAGTCCACACCCAACAAACAGGCGGAGGTCTGATCATGAATAGATTGGTGACGTGACTGCCATCAAAGTGTGGAGGATAACTCATATATCCCACATTGGTATCTCAAGTCAAATGACTACTATGCTCGCTCAACTCGAGAATATTCCTATTGACGTTGGTGTACCATCTATTAGGAAATATTCAGTGAGTCGTTCAGTGTTTATCAAATAAACACCTACATGTCTATACGAGTCTCCCGAGACTCATGGTTCATTGGGATAAACCATCAGACCAAGTCACGATATACGACATGTACGGGTCTCAACGGATTTTACTAACCGACCCATGTTAGTAAATCTTGACCAGGAACTTTATTTAAGGATATACATCTTATAGTGCGCTTCCCAATGTCAATTACAAACTACGTTGTAACTGCGCACTATATTGTAAATCCTAGGGTCTTTGTCTAATATACACGTACCACTAAATCAGATTTAGTTTCGATCTAATCATAATTGAATATTCAATCATAATTAGATCGAATATGTGTATAAAAGACAAGATGTGCTACCATTAAATAAGTAATATTATGGAAAATTGAATTGCTCGTATTCATGAATCAGACATAAATATGATCCGGATTGGCACTCCGAGCACCAACCCTAACAATTTCTCCCACTTACTCTAGTGTCAATCCCTGGTATCATATACACATCTCAATGTGTATCACATACTCATGGCTCTCAAGAGCTCACCTAGCAGTCAAGAGGTAGGCAACAACAAGTAAGCATGCTTTAACAAATTGAGTCAGTCTAACAAACTCAATCGTTTTCCTTAGCCAACATCATTCATATTTTGTAGAATCCAAATTCCACATCAATATGACTCAGATGCTATATCAGTATTGTGCTACAGCTACTGAGTTGTCTATGTATTTAGAGATCAAATCCAAATACTATGAGACAACCGCAAGCATTACACTAATATGAAAACTTCTAATCTATAAGGTCACTATGCAACTTTATAAGTCAATACTTCATAAGTTGCAATTGATTCCACTAATTTAGTAGAATCAACAGAGACACTCCCACTGCATCGTTTCTGACTTTATATGACAATGCCATCTAGTATTATAATTAGGATCAAAACTAATATGACCTTATGGTTGCAGACTAAATTCTACATGAATAAGAAATTCATTCTTAATATCTCTAAGATAACAAATAATCGATTTCAAGATCCTTCATATGGTCTGCAGCATATCAAAATAACTCGTAACAATTACGATTAAATTAATATCTTTAATCACATTATAATATAGTATTCATTACGCCATCATCCTATGATACATAAGATTGACTAGACATTCCAATCAATCTCTCTTTCGACAAAAGGAATCATCATTTACGAAAGATGAATACTATATTTATAAAAGACACGTTAACTATCAAACAGTTATACTAACTGTCATACAAATAGTCTTATTGTGTCCTTTATTATATCATATCTAATACGCGACTAATGAGAGTATCTCACAACTCTCTTAGTTTTATATCATATATGAAACTTTATATCAAATATAACAGAGACTATTCCCACTGCTTACACTGAGAAAAGAAGACTTAAGTAAATGTTTTACTTTACAAACATCTCATTATTACACTAGAAAGAAATTTGTACGCTCCCACTGACCATACTATCAAATATGTATTCTCTATGCTTTGATAGAATCAGACAATCTGGCTGTATCAAAATTAGAGAACACAGATTTTTGGAAAGCTTACCTGAGTCTACAATAGGCTCTATAAGATAGTATATCAAACTGTGATCTTAGCAGAATACAAACTTTAGGGCCATTCTAGAATGAACTTTTCAAACAAAGAAACTGCAACGGATCTCTCATTCGAAGAAAACATTCAAGAACGCCACTTTGCATTCTTTAGCCAAAATACATAGTTTAATATCAACATTAACCAACAAATCTTTAATTGTTCAATTAGTGCGACTTGAGACAAGTTTTCTCAGAATCTATAATAGATCGCTGAGTATAACTTTTCTCATTGTCATACTATAAAGGTCAAACCTTTATCAAGCTCACTTTACTTTTTCCGAACAATTTGCACATTTTATGAACGATTCATAACAGAAGCTTAATCAAGTTGAAAACTTGATCATAGTAAGCTATAAACAATCTTAGATCTATGATTCAATGCTAACTTCCGAAATCGATATCAAATATCGCTCCCACTATAAGTTATAGGATAATTTTCTTCGATAAGAAAACAACAGAATCATTAAGTATCAAATACTTCGCAAATGATTCTGACATCTTATTGGACTTATACAGAATATATCGCAGGGTCATTTCATCTAATTAATTATGTAGTTCCATTACAGTTTATCACTCTCACATTTGACTTCAATAAGTCAAGTCTTTTCTTCAGTTGTCAACATCTAATGTTACACACCAAGTAATAAAATAATTTTATTACTCGGGATCGTAGAAAAGATATTCTATCAAATAAAATATAATATTCTATTAAATAGAATAAATAATAAACTTTTTTACTTGTACCTCCAAGGCGCAAGTACTTTCAATTATATAACCATTAGACAAAAGAAAGATTCAAATCTCAAACTTTTTAAGATTCGAACTTTCTACTATACATATCATATATGTAACTGTAGGAACAAATGGAACCTTAATTAAAGAGATGAATTATTATTACTGGAGCATAACCCTAAGAGTATTGAAAACTAATTCGGTAACACTCAATATCAACGAATCAAATCATATAAGATTCAATTACTCCCACGGACCAATTCCATCAGGATGTAATTGTGGAAGTTTATTATTGAGCAAGAATCACATTCATTAAATAATGTCAGAACTAATTGCCATAAATTCATGTGTTTGATCATATCAAACATCTTTGAATAATTCAAAGACTCACGATGAATTTTAAAACATATAGTTTTCAACACTTCAAATAGAATATCTTTGAACCATTCAAAATATTCTATCCGCGTTTCATCAGAAAGATATTGAAAGTTCTCGAACAATTCAAGACGTTCAACATGTTCTCTATTAGAAAACACGTAACTAAGTCATGAAAAATCATTAACTAAGTTACGAAGTGAAGAAAACTATCTAAGGCAATATCTAATTCATTAAACTACATACATCCAATGTATTAGTTTAATAAATATGTGGTCCAATGACAATCATTGGTTAAATGAGATTTAATCACATCCTGAATACAATATTTATTAAATGGATAAGGATATATGGTGTGATCTCGTTGCAGACATGTGATAAAAACTCATAAAGCACTGTTCTAAGTTATTTAGTTAACCGAATATTTTTCTTAATGTTTATCTTCTTATCAATGACACTACTAGTCATATAAAAATATGTAACAACTGTTTATAAAGAACAAGTAACTATCCAATAGTCGCAAGTTCTGATATCAAATATCAAAACAATCATTAAACATTATTTTAAATAACTAGACGGGAGATCTGATATCCAATACCTACAATTGTCGTATTGTGAGAATCGATATTCTCTATACATAACTATACACATATCCTTTCTTTAGCTTTATAGTTTGCCTTCAATTATTCACAACAATTGCAAATAATTGATTAGCAAACTGTGTCAAACACGTGACTTCTAAAAGTCACTAAAGCCAAGAAACGTCATTATAAGATAAACAAATACTAATTGGGGTTTTCCTAATGCCATTCAAGAATCTCGAGACATGAATTAATTCAAGTCAATTTTTATTGCACAAGAAATTATTCTTTCTAGACAATTATATCCTAAAGCAGATATCTATTTAGATTACTAATCGTGACTTAGTAACTAAGTCACTAACCATCTTGATTTTCCAAGAAAATCGGAACAACAGTTTCCGATGGTTTAAACTAATCTGACAATATCTAAGTCTACAGTCATTCTAGAACCTATTCTAGAAATACACAACCATAAATAAAGTCAGAAAACATATTCAAATAATATGCTATGTAATGGATTAGAAGCATAATTCTATAAACAATATAGAATAAAGGAAAACAAAAGCAGCTAATTCCATAAAATTACACACTGCTTAAGTTATGGATTTTTAACACAGCAGTGTCTCTCACTACTTTACATAATACCTTAATCCCCAAAGGAGAACGAGAATTCAATAATTAAATTGAATTCCATAGTGAGAGTAGGATCCCATGAATATATTTCGACTCACTGCTTTGACACGGTCTCACCTACGTATATTCATTAGGTAGACAACTCATTGTCAATCACTCACCGGTGACTCCTAATTTTGGTCCTGACCATTTCTCGTCATGACAACTTTGGCATGTTCACAAGGAGGCGTATCAAGGCTTCACTTGCTAATGACAAACTCAAGCTACCGATGTAGTCCTGACAGCTTTTTCACGTTCAGGATTTCCACTTTCACTTGAATTTGTCTAGTATCAATATACAACTGGCATGGATAAAATTCTATCAACTACACCCTCACTGCTTTGGCACGATCTCAGAATGCAGCCATAGAAAGTTACCCATAAACCGTATTGACAAAACGGACCAAGAAACATGCATCCAATACACGTTACTTTAACAACTTTATTTTAAGTGGGGATATTCCTCAAGGAAGCATTACTCCACATAAAATGCAGAAATTTTAATCTAAATGATTTTCTAAACAATTCAATTCAACCTTAGAAAACATAACTCAATTTCTATTACATTTCTGTTAGCGTAGAACCGAAAAGTCAAGAAACACATAGATTACATGCATGTGCAAATATAAAATTGGATTACATATTATATATCAAGCATGACTAATGTAATGGATGAAGCATCAGACCTGCTCTGATACCATTTTTGTTGGGGTTTCGGGCGATGGGCGCGGCGGAAGCGTTGTTCGGGCGAAATTGTAATTTTAAAACTTTTTCAAATTACCGAATAAATTATTCAATATCTAATATGAATAATTTATTCATATTTCACCTAAACACATTTATTTGATATCAAATAATGACAAAAATATGGTAGAAACTTCGTGAAACTTTCACGAAAATCATTTTTCCGCAAAATGACGCTAAACGTGTTTTTAACCGAACCGACCACCCAACACTTATGGGGACTGCCCAAGTCAGCCCCAATAGTGTTAGGGAAGTTCATGGGCTGCCCGAACAGTGACAAATTCACTGTTTGGACAGCCGTCACCTGGTTGGCTCAAAAGTCACTAGGTAACGCCGTTTTTGACCGTTTTCGCTTATTTCAACTCCGAAATAATTTCCGCCAATTGTTCCAACACCCAAAACACATCCAATATATTTATATGACATCAAATTCATCACCAAAACAGAATCATTTCTAGATCTGATCTAGAACAGAAAAATACCAATTTTCATGCTTTAAATCCAATTTTTCAAGATTAATCCAATTAATCAAAACACCAATCAAAGTCACCACACATGAACCACCCAAAGGACAATTCTAGGCATTAAAAGAGTGGTCATAACACTATAGAATAGCAACTCATCATCAAATGATCAATTTGAACAATAATTACACTAATATCATCCAAATCACTTCACACATGCATCAACACTTCCAATTCCATCCACCACAACCAAAAACCCCAAATTTTATGAAAAGAAGAAACCTGGGATCTCATAAGATCATCAAGAAATATGAAACAAAATTTCTAAACTTAGGGTGTTGAAGAATTACCTTTAATCCTTGTTTTTATTAAGCATTTTTATTTGATTTTCTTCTTTTCTAACTTGAATCATCAAGAAACTTTGGAACCCATTTGTTTCTTTGAAACTCTCGGCCATGGTGGTGTTGTTATGAAAGAGAAAACGAAAATTCCTAATTTATGCAAGCTTGCCGACTTTAGAGGGGTAAAAATGTCATTTTTGTAATTTAAATCAATTAAATATACTAAGCTTTAATGTTAACAAATCAAATTTGCACACATTAGGCTTAATAAAATCAGGCCATGTGTTCCAATAATAATTAAAAATATTTCATAACAATTATGAAAAAGTTTTTCAATTAATTATTCAAATATATAACATTTAAATATTTAAATAATCAATTAATATAATTATTATTATATATGTATTTTTATTTACATTAAATAATAAATACATATATTTATGGCATGTGTCAAAATCCCATTTGATAATTAATTAATGTGTATCTAATCAAATTATGTATCAAATACAAATACACAATAATTATTAAATGACCAAAATCCCATAATGCATGTGTTATCGTTTAACCGATTAAACGATTCGAATTAACTCATTTAATCTGATAAAGTTTTATGAATAATCTATATTATTCATAATGCGTTGCCCAAGTGCTCAACGAGAACACTTCATATTGTGGGACTCTCTAAGTTTAGGTTTATTCGTCACGAAATCCAATTTCGTGTCATAATTCACTCACTCATGAATTATGACGACCACAGATAATCTCGCTAAACTATGCAAGCCGAGGTAAATGCATACGTATAATCCCTCTGTCATAGGCTATCCATATTATACATGGAATATATATGAGAACGTCAAATCTTTTCGGTATAATATAGTCGACTTTCAATTTACGATCTCTAAATAACACTCGGAACTGATTTTTGAAGTTATACCACGACCATGGATTTACTAGATCGCAAACACATGTAGGATGCCTATGCCCTGTACACATGACTGACAGATCCTCTCTGGATACGCACAGGATATCATGAGCATCAGTCCACACCCAACGAACAGGCGGAGGTCTGATCATGAATAGATCGGTGACGTTACTGCCATCAAAGTGTGGAGGATAACTCATATATCCCACTGTGGTATCTCAAGTCAAATGACCACTATGCTCGCTCAACTCGAGAAGATTCCTATTGACATTGGTGTACCATCTATTAGGAAATCTTCAGTGAGTCGTTCAGTGTTTATCAAATAAACACCTACATGTCTATACGAGTCTCCCGAGACTCATGGTTCATTGGGATAAACCATCGGACCAAGTCATGATATACGACATGTACTGGTCTCAGCGAATTTTACTAACCAACCCGTGTTTTTAAATCTTGACCAGAAACTTTATTTAAGGATATACATCTTATAGTGCGCTTCCCAATGTCAATTACAAACTACGTTGTAACTGCGCACTATATTGTAAATCCTAGGATCTTTGTCTAATATACACGTATCACTAAATTATATTTAGTTTCGATCTAATCGTAATTGAATATTCAATCATAATTAGATCGAATATGTGTATAAAAGACAAGAGGTACTACCATTAAATAAGTAATATTATGGAAAATGGAATAGCTCGTATTCATGAATCGAACATAAATTTGATCCGAATTGGCACTCCGAGCACCAACCCTAACATTTTGAACGACCTAGTGAGTGGACAGTTCAAAACAAAACTGAAATACTTTATAAAAATCCATGGTTCTAAAACCAAAATCATTTCAAGAAATAGTCTCTTCTGCTCTGAAATATTTTATGGGATTTCTCTAAATCGTGAGTTCTCTTGAGAACTCATTTAATAAATAATTCTCTTTAAAGAATCATGTCTCAAAAGTCTGTCTCTGAATTCATAAGATATAAGTCAAGATTTTTCTTTTCAAAACCTTTGTGAAAATCATTCACAAAACATATGTAAAATCATATGTAAGAATATCATCAGTCATCATGTACAATAATCTCGTGGTCTTATGGTGTTGTACGCACAGTCCCCCAAGCCACTAAGCGAGTAAACAGTGGTGTTATCAGTGCCACCAACATGTCTCTGAAATCCGGGTCTAGGGGCATTGTACTTACAGTCCCCCAGCCCAATATTCAGGATCTAGAGGCATTTGTCATCTCTAGTCCCGTATCCCGTGTGCACACGTCTATATCCGATATCAATACTGATACCCATCAATACCATGTTCGTCAATTCTATATCCGTCAATTACATATCTGAATCAAGTTACATCTGAGGTGAGTTTTTCCCCCATGCCTCCAAAATCATAAAATCATACCTTTGAAATCATTTTCACCATCAAAATATTAATCTGAAACTAAGCTTTATCAAAGGCCTAAATCATAATTTCAACTCGCTTGAAATCAACAATTTCAAGTCTAGGTTAATCAAATTAAGATGTGCAAAATCAGAGTCTGAAGACATAGTTAAAATTATGAAATAAATACTCCCAGATAAAATAAAAATATCCACTCACACTGCTATGGCAATTCAGATGCGGTATGCGATGTATGTGACTTTCGAGTGTTCTGACGTCGATCTAAAGTCAAAACAACGTTAGTTTTCTTTCTTTATAATTAACCCAAAATACTTTCATATCACATGAAAGAATATGCAATACCTGGACACTTAATCTACTGGAGTGTTGGAGATATCTATGGTATCTATGAATTTTACGGGCTTAGATTTGGAGTTGTACAAATGCGGTAGTGGAAACTTATATTTCACTAATAGTTAGAAAATTCACTGCTTGATGCCAAACTTTGAAAATTCCTGTGATTAATTGGAAATGAATCTGAAGCATAATTTTACTAAAATGGTCCATAATGTATCTAGTTTACGTCAATTTTTACGGTTCTCAATTACGATACTAGAAACTCAAGATATGGACTGAAGTTCAGGGGATGTGCAACTAAAAAACTGGGCACCGGGGCAGCAGAATATCCGACTTCAAAAATTTGGTTCGGCTTCATCTAAAGTCTAAAAATTATGAATTATGAATATGTTACTCCCTTATGTGTCTAGTTTACTCAGAATTTTACAGATCTTGATTAATACTCCTTTATCCATAACTCATGTTATAAGTAAATCCATACAGGCTGTTCAGAATAGACAGAAACTAATGAAACTGCAAGGCAGCCAATTTGTAAAATTTAGTATAAATTCATCTATCATCTAAAAATTATGGTTTTTTGGATATATTGAACACTAATGTATCTAGTTCATGTAAAAATTTTCTTTGAGGCAAATATAGGTCCAAAATTTACGTATTAACCGAAATAATGAGAGCTGTTCGGAATGCACTGTAGCCAAGCACTCTATGCCTAAGATTCTCACTTACTGTCTTATATCGTTTATTCAACTCAGCCATTTCTATCATGAATTTTCACACTTCAATTATATTTTATCATATATAAAACTCAATTCCCTACACTTACATCATGATTTAGCCAATGATCTATCTTACCACTTTTGAACTTTCCAACTTAACAAAACTAGATTCATGTTTTTTCATCCATGCAATAATTGAACCAACATCAACCAACATCAATTGAAATAAAAATAGCCCTCCCCATTGTTAGGGATATGCTCTATACCCAACTTGTGGATGGGCTATATGTACATGTATTTTTAATATTTTCATTAATTAATAAAATGGCAATCTTTATTATACGTATCTTACATAAATTATATGAATTATCAAACACTGTAATAAAGCCCTTGGAGTAATAAGATGATGGCTTCCACACCTTATGAGAATCATTACTCTTAAACATTCATAGTCATAGTTTTATGAATAATCTGGGCGTTCACAAAGCGGAGAGACTAGCATGATGATATGATCCGCCCTTAAGTGGGGTAGCCGATCTCATAGGCTACTAGCGGAGATCCGTCCACTTGGTGTATCACATGGATGCATGAGTTGCTCGTGTCCATCGAACTGACCTCCGAAAGTTTTCACATGGAGTGTTTATCCCATGTGTCTGTGAGAACTTTCATGTATCGATTGTATGACTAGTCCTTAGACTTGAGGTCTTTACAATCTTATGTGTGAATCAAATAACTTTGACATTATCCTTCCCCGGTTCAAAAGATCCGGTCATAAGGGTATGATTGGGTCATTGTGTTTAATTATTGAACATATCATTTATGAGGTTCCAAAGTGGCTTAGGGATTTATGAATGACGATAGGGGCACTTTGGGAATCATAATGAATAAATAAATAAATAAACGTGAATAGTAATGTTAATAGTAACGTGAATAGTAACCTGAATTGTAAAAAAAAAATTATTTGTTATTTGTTTTGAATTCGAATTCGGCCCAAAACTCTTATTAGGGTTTTATAATCTCATTAAACCACTAAATTAAAATCCAATGGCTAAGATTAAATTATCTTTTATCCCACATCGGATTCTTAATTAATTTTGTTGTCTTTGGAGTACCTATATAAACCCAATGAATTCTTTACAAATTTTTTCACCAAACCTTTCATATCTTGGGTTTATAAAAGTGAGAAAATCTAAAGTTTAAGAGTAAGCCACTGATTTTGAGGATCCTTAAGTCTAATTGACTAGAGGAACTTCGAGTTAAAAGTTTTGAGGTATTTGCCTAGGCTAGCACCAAGGGAAAAATACATGTGACGTTGAGTTTTGGCTTTGGTGTGTGCACCTTTGGAGGCCACACACTTGGGTGGCTCTTTGGAACGTGGAAGAGCTTGCTGAGTTCGAGAAAATCTTGTATATTGGAGGGAGGACTGGAGGAGTCTTCGGTTCAAGTAAGTTTTTTTCTCTCTTTATTTTAATTAGAGTTCTTATGATAGTTAGCATGTTTAAGTTTATGTTCTTTGCATGTTTTATGAGTTTTTTATGCTTAGAATATATAGTAACATGCCTAGGCTTGTAGAATAATAAAAACAAATGGGTCTTGGGCAAAGGGATAGCGGCATCATTTGATTTATTAAATTTTTCTCTGCGCACTCGCGGCCGCTTCCCAACAGTGGTATCAGCGCGCCGTTTTTGTTTTGATTAGTTCTCTCTCATTTGAACTCGAAATTGGGTGTATAAAAGCTTGTTGGAAAGCTAACATCCTGAACGTAATTTTAGGCACAAGTGTTGCATGATTTGGTTAAGATTTGAATTGTGAAATTGCATTTTAAGTTCACGCATCTGTAAAAAAATGTGAATAGTAAATTTATTTGATTAAAATAAAATGCAATATCATAATTAAATATTAATCAAAGTTATTTAATGCCTAAAATAATTACAACATATTAAAACTCATATGCTTGATGATTCTATGTATGATTAGAATTGGCATTATTATTTTAGGGTGCAAGCATCTAGAGACTTTCTAAGGAAATAGAGATTGTATTGCTTATCCCTTAGCTAAGTAATTATTGCGTGATGAACTTAGAGATTTATTAACTTTAAGGCTAGTAAATATAAATCACTTAGTTATAATAAAATACATTATAAAAGATACAAGTGGGGTGAGACCAAGGCGTTAATAAAACTTTCCAAACTAAAGTTAATTTAACCAAATGTATTACTAGAGTTAGATAATGATTTAGTGCCTTCCTTCACTCACTACCTTTTTATAGCCAAAAGGAAAAGCTGTGAAGACATCTAGATAATCATTTACTCAGAGCTTACCTTAAAGTATATTTAAAGTGTTGGACTAATTTGGAGGATCTATTGTTTATTCCTGTCACCAAGGCAATAAGAGCCTAAGAAGTAAGGGTATTTAAGAGAGTTCGCTCCACCCTCCCTCTGGGGAATTTTCAATGGAGGAATCCATTTGACAGTTATTCACTTAAACTTGCTAAAATAAGCTACAGACAATCTGTAAGATTATCTTCTGTGGATATTTTCTCTATAATAACTTCTTTTCTCTCAATAATCTCCTTGATAAGATGAAATCGTCTGAGTACATACTTGGATTTCTGGTGGACCTTGGTTTATTTGATTGAGCAATGGCGCCCGTGTTGTCACATTACATCGTGACGCCATTCTTTATCACGGGAAGCACTTCCAGCTCCGTGATGAACTTCTTTATCCATACTGCTTCTTTAGCTGCCTCAGATGCTGCAATATACTCGGCTTCAGTGGTGGAGTCCGCTGTAGTTGACTGATTTTTGCTTTTCCAACTGACAGCACTGCCATTCAAAGTAAACAGATATCCTGTTTGTGATATGCTGTCATCCCTATCGGTCTGAAAGCTCGCAACATAGTAACCAATGACTTTCACTCAGAACAATCTCCGTATGTCAAAAACACATCCTTAGTTCTTCTCAGATACTTGAGGATTATTTTGACAGTTGCCCAGTGTTGCTCACCAGGATTTGTCTGATACCTGCTCATTATGCTAAGAGCATAAGAGGCATCAGGTCTTGTACATAGCATGATGTACATGATCGATCCTATTGCTGAAGCATAAGAGATCCTACTCATACGCTCTCTATCTGAAGGTTTATGTGGACATTGCTCCTTAGATAATTTGATTCCATGACAAGTAGGTAAATTACCTCTTTTGGAATCTTCTATTTTGAATCTTTTCAAAACTTTATTTATGTATGTAGATTGAGAAAGTCCTAACAACCTCTTGGATCTATTACAGTAGATCTTAATGCCGAGGATGTAGGCTGCTTCTCCCAAATCTTTCATGGAGAAATTCTGAGATAACTATTGCTTGGTGGCTTGCATCATGGGAATATCATTCCCGATGATTAATATGTCATCGACATATAATACAAGAAATATAACAGCACTCCCACTACTTTTCCTGTAAACACAAGGCTCGTCTACATTTTTGATGAAGTCAAATTCTTTGATTGTCTCATCAAATCGTATATTCTAACTTCTGGAGGCTTGCTTGAGTCCATAAATGGATCGTTTAAGCTTGCATACTTTATCATGATCATCCTTAGATGCAAACCCCTCAGGTTGTGTCATATAGATTTCCTCTACGAGGTTCCCATTAAGGAAAGCTGTTTTGACATCCTTCGGCCAAATCTCATAATCAAAGTGTACAGCTAGTGCCAGTAAAATTCGAATGGACTTTATCATTGCAACAGGCGAGAAGGTTTCTTCATAGTCAATTCTTTGGATTTGTCTATAACATTTCGCCACCAACCTATCCTTATAGGTTTGGATGTTGCCTTATGCATCAGTTTTACGCTTGTAAATCCACTTGCAGCCTATAGGTTTTATCCCTTCAGGTGCATCCACCAAGTCCCAGACTTGATTCTGATACATAGAGTCTATTTCGGATTCCATGGCCTCAAGCCACTTGACTGAATCAATGTCACGTATTGCTTCGTCATAACTGGTGGGATCGTCATTATCAAAGAACTGATCATGTTCCTCATCAATATGGAAACCATATCTTTCAGGCTCATATCTTTCCTTACCATACCTTCTAAGTTCATAACCTTGTGGTTGTTCCGTCGCTGCCCTTTTGAGGGGCCTGAGGCTTAGTTCTATGTTAGTTTGTTCTTCTCGTACCTCATCGAGGTCAAGTCTACTCCCACTATATTTCTTGAGAAGGAATTCATTCTCTAGAAATTTAGCATTTCGTGAGACAAATGTTATTTGTTCATTTGGGACGTAGAATACGTATGCTTTTGAGTTCAAGGCATATCCTACAAACTTACATTTAATTTCCCTATCATCCAATTTGTTAGTTTGTGTGAGCGTAACATATGCGTCACATCCCCAAACTCTTAGATAACTAAGACTGGGACATTTCCCAGACCATAACTCATATGGTGTTTGACTAACAGTCTTGGAAGGAACTTGATTTAGTAGTAGTGTTGCAGTTTCTAAAGCAAGACCCCAAAATGAAAGAGGTATATCCGTGTCTGACATCATTGATCGGACCATATCTAATAATGTCTGATTTCTCCTTTCAGATACCCCATTATGTTGTGGAGTTCCCGGAGGAGTCCACTGGGAAACAATACCATTTTCTCTCAAGTAATCTTGAAATTCGTTTTTTAAGTATTCACCACCTCGGTCAGACCTTAGTGACTTAATACTTTTATTAAGCTGGTTTTCTACTTCAGCTTTGAAGTCTTTGAATTTCTCAAAGGCTTCAGATTTGTACCGCATAAGGTACACATACCCATATCGCGAGTGATCATCGATAAAGATAATGAAGTAGGAGAATCCACCTCTGGCGGTGACTAGCATTGGTCTGCATACATCATAGTGTATGAGTTCTAATGTCTCTGATGCACGCTGTCTTTTACCTTTGAAGGGTAATTTGGTCATTTTACCAAGTAAACAAGACTCACAAGTTCCATAAGGTTCATATTTGAAGGGTCTGAAATACCCATCCTTATGTAGCTTAGTTAATATTGTTTCATTGATATGACCTAAGCGACTGTGCCATAGTAGTGATTCATTAAGATTATTCGAGTTAACGTTGTATATATTAGAGGTTGAACATTCTTTGTTAGTTTGTAAGACATATTTTATTTCATAGAACATTCATTACAACTTATTAGGCATGAAAAACCTTTATTACATAAAGAAGAAATTAAAATGATGTTCTTTACTAGAGAAGTACATAAACACAATCTTCCAAGTCTAAAACTAAACCATTCGGCAAAACTAATGAATAAGTCCCCACGCACAATGCAGTCAGTTTTTCTCCATTACCCATGCGTAAGTCAACCTCCCCATGACGGAGTCTCCTACTGTTTCTCAGGCTCTGCACATTGTTACACAAGTGAGTCTCACAACCGGTGTCAATCACCCAAGTAGAAGGTTCATAGTTTTGAGAATATAGTTCAATCATATACAACATACTTGAAGAATTGGGCTTCTTGGCCTCTTGGGCTTCCCTAGCTTCATTGGCTTTCAAGGATCTGCAGTTTTTCTTCAAATCCCTTTCCTTTTTTCTTCTCCACCTTACCATTGGGCTTTAGGTAATCTGGAGCCTTGGCCTTGCCCTTATTTTTCTTTGGGCCTCGTGGCTTCAGGTCCGTACCCGTAAGCATGACAGAGGTTTTAAGCTCCAGTTTCAAGTCATTCTCTGCTTGCTTTATCAGATTGTGCAATTCTACTAAAGTAGCTTCTTTATCAGACAGATGAAACTGCATAATAAAGTTAGAGAAGTCTTTTGGTAAGGACTGAAGAATTAGATCGTGACCTATCTCATGATCCATGATGAACCCGAGGTTGGCCAATTTTTCGATGTGGCAAATCATCTTAAGCACATGTCCACTAACAGATCCTTCCTTATACCTTGTTTGGAATAAGACACATGACACTTGGAATATCACGGTATGAACGGAAGTTGCATACAACTCCTTCAAGTGAAAGATGATGGTTTGAGCATCTATATCTTCGTGAGCTTTCTGAAGTTCGTCCGACATAGAGCCAAGCATTATGCAAACTGCTTACTCATCATCATCGACGTGTTTCTTCCAAGCATCAAATGTATTTTGGTCAGCATCTTCTGCGGGTTCAGGGGAAATGGTCTTTCAAGAACATAAAAAATCACGAAGCTACTTTAGCAGTCATTGTAGTTGATATACCAATTTAGCTCTGGTAGCCTTTGGGCAGGGGCTAGGATTAACAGAGGAAGATGCCATGGAAGAAATTTCTTGATTCATTCACTAAGAATTCAAGCGTCTCTTTATAGAGAGAGGTATTGATATTTTCTTCATAAAAACACTTCCACAATATTCCTGCTTGATTTGAAAGGGTAACAAGTTTACGGTGATAATATGTAAAACAAAGGGGTGAGGACCTGCACAATTTTCTTTTCAGTACTAGAAATATCTAAATGAGATGTATTTTTGCATGATCTATCTCAAGTCACTTTCTAATGGTTGCCCTTTGAGGCGAACAGCTAACTCGCCTACTGCACATTTGTATTTTTCCAATTATTGATATCTCATAAACTTTAGATAACAGATGATTGACACCAGCAGTTCACATCAAGACCACTTGTGGTGATTCACTTAACTACTAATTATAATTGTACATACTGGTTACTTATGAATCTAAGATTCCATATTAGCTTGTCAGATATTGACTCCCATCTAACTGCATTTCTGTTCGAAACTACCAAAATTACTTCTACCAACAATACTCAAAATTCATTTCTGCAATAGGTCATGTTTTCCTTAAGTCCCAGTACACTCACTTTTGATTTGGTATTACTATTTTACTAACTCTTTTATACTGATATCATGTAATCTCTTTGTAAGTCGATTTCAATATATCTTGAGAATTACTTTCTTTATCTTCCTTAACCTCTTTTTTTGAACTTTTTTAGAGAAACTAGGGTTCATGAATGACACTTTGGGAATTTTAAATTTCAAGCTCAAAATTGAAATTAGAAGAGGGAAAGAAGATTAGAACTCACTTTGCATGTGAAAGAAACTTAAGTTCAACACCAATTGCATCCAAGCTTTTCTTCAAGCTTCTCTTCAAGCTTCTCACGTTCTGGCAAAAATGAGAAGGATGATGAATAGTGGTTGAGGTTTCAAAGAAACGTGGGTTGTTATATATGTAAGTGGGCGGAATTTCTTTTATTGTTTGTTTTTTATAAGGCATATAATGAGATTTCTAGAGAAATCCCGAGTGCTACAGTAATAGCTGTACAAAATGCATTTTATGACTTGTTTCTGATTTGATTTTAGAAGAATGTTAAACATGAAAGTTGTAGGTCTCGGTCTTAGATTTCCGAAGATATAAAATTCATAAAAATCAGAGATCGTATGAAAAAGTTATGTCTCAAATATTAAGAGATGTCTGTATTGAATCTTAGAATAAATTCTGTATCGGATAAGAGATGTCTGTATTGAATCTTAGAATAAATTTTGTATCGGAACTTCGAGGAATTTGTCGAATGTCCAACTAGAAATTTTCATGAGCCCATACGTACTCTCACATTATTAAATGTCAGGTATTATTCCATTCATGACTTGAAAATCTTCGAGAGAGTCGGGAATTACCGGGGTGTTACAGGAAACTTAATTAAATCAGGTTTTTTTATTAAATAAAGACATCTCTATTTAATCTTAATTATGACTATAAATAATTAGAGTGCTAGCACACTAAATTAAATCCCGAAAGATTAAATATTATTTTCGTCCAATAATTAATTAACTATTAATTTATTTTGCTTAATTAATTAACTATTAATTAAAATTACCTTTAATTAAATTTAATTTATTTAATATAAATATCAAATATTTATTTAAACAATTAAATCTAATTTTATATTTCTAATTTATTAATCAAATTAATATTTCTGAAATATCCCGATTATTCGGATCCAATTAGGAAATCTTATTTTGCCAAATAATTATTTATTAGCTTTTAATAAACATTCTTAAATTTGTAGCGTTGATGAAAACTATATTTGTACGACCGTTCTAAGTTCATTATATAGTAGCAGTGGGATAATATTAACTCTTTAATATTTCATCTTCATGATATCCCACAGACCATTGTAATCGCCTAATAGCAAACCATAGCCTCTATTCGATGAATGAAGTGAGAAAACATATAAACCTGTTAAAATATACTTCGAGCATATCATCTCATTCCTTCTAATATTTATGTTCCTTATCGAGTCTGGGATCATGGTCATATCAAATTCTTTCTACTCGACACATCTTTAAACTCGATCTTGTGGATTTGATATCTCTAGGATATCGACTGCTATGGCCAAAGACTTGTATACACAATTTGAGCTTCCTTGGAACATCTTTAACCTTTATTATCAAAGTTATCAGATCCCTTATTAAAGCATACGTGACTTCGTATGTTAATCGCTCAAGGACATATAGCATTTATTCAAATGAAGTAGATAGTCGAATGAGGATATACTAGTGAACCAAGAGTACTATAGCACAAGTCATCATGTGATCTCATATCAGAGGATATGATGACACTAACGTATTATTATGAAGATTAATGACTTTAGATAATATTATCATGTGATCTTACGCTTATGTGATCGTGTTCGATATTTCATTCTACTAATGAAAGTATCTATTGTTTGTGTCCTTATGATATGAGACTCATCATCCATTCTATTAACATCATATGTCAATCTAGGCGACACACAATAATATTGTTCAAGTGATATATAACTATCATGTATAATAATCATATTTTACCAAGAACTTAATTTGAGACTTATTCGTATAAATATTATTGACTCTCATAATCACAAACGTCTTTTTGATTAACGATATTCATCTGACAGAATGTCTTGGGACATACACATAAAATATGGATGTAATGAAGTATAGAAAATAAATGCTTTTATTAATAAATAATAAATTATATTACATAATATTTTACCTTAAACCATAACATTCATAACTGATTTTAGAACATACACTTTAACAAACTCACACTTTCACTAAATCCAACTGTTATGATACCCAATGCCCATATTCTCAAGATGTCGTACCATTTGTTCTTGGCTCATAGGCTTTGTGAGTGGATCAACTACATTGTCAGTTGATGGTGTTTTCTGAACAACTGTATGTCCATCTCCAATATATTCTCTTATTATGTGATACTTTCTTTGAATGTGTTTGGATTTTTGGTGCGACCTCGGTTCTTTGGCCTGTGTTATAGCCTCATTGTTGTCGTAGTTCAAAGGGAATGATCCTTCAATGGTTGGAACCACACATAGCTCTGTAATGAACTTCTTTATCCAAACTGCTTCATTTTCCGCTTCCGAAATCGCTATGTATTCTGCCTCAGTAGTGGAGTCTTCATTAGTGGATTGTTTGGCGCTCTTCCAATTGACTACTCTTCAATTACACAAGAAAATAAATCCAGAGGTTGACTTATAATCATCAGTGTTTGTCTGAAAGTCTGAGTCCCTAAACTCTTATACTTTCAGTTATGGTGATCCGTAAGTCAATATCATATCATTAATCATTCTTAGGTACTTAAGAATTGCATTGAATACTATCCATTGATTTTCTCCTGGGTCGGACTGAAATCTGCTTGTAACACTAACAGCAAATACAATGTTCGGTCTTGTACATAGCATGACATATATGAGACTACCAATGGCAGAAGCATACAATATTTGACTCATTCGTTCTCTCTCTTAAGGTGTCTAGGGACTCATCGATCTAGATAAATAAATTTCATGCCTACAATGCAATAAGTCTCTCTTAGAGTCCAACATGTTGAATCTCTTGAGTATATTTTCTATGTATAGACTTTGGGATAAATCAATCATTCTTCTAGATCTTGTTAGTTTCTAATTAGGTCCCAAGAATCATCAAATCAACCACAAAAACGCATGAATACAAAAAAGGAGAATGGCGGAAACATACTCACAATGAACGGATCTTGCGACGCAATGAACACGAGCCTTCAAGGTCCCTCAAAAGTCACGGCAGTAGCTTCCTTGGGCAGTGGACTGCTCGGTTTTGACTGGTTTGGTTCCTACAAGAATCGGCCATGGGAGACTCCATTGAAGCTCTAAGCTTTGTGATTCCAAGCTCACGAAATTGTTTCCCTATCACCTTAGGAAGACTCATTTATGTGCTAGCACCTTGTCTTCTTCCTTGCTTCTCACGGCCAAGCCAAGATTTGAAAAAGAAAAAGAAGAAAACGGCTCAAAGCCGAGAGAGAAGAAGTGGAGGGAAAGAGATGGGTTTCCTAGAAACTGATTGGGAGAGAGAGAAAAAGAAAAAGAAATGTTATATATATATATATTTTTATTTTTATTTTCAAAAAAAAAACAAATACACAAATCATTTTCCATTTATCAAAAAGTCAAAAAGAAAAAAGCATTTAATGTTTTTCAACTACCACATCAATCACTCAAATCAATCAATCAAATTGTCACATCACTCAAAGTGACATGTGATTTGACGCTTGATGTGACTAGCGATTTGACGTTTGATGTGACTTGCGTGCCGCACTCGAATTCGAAATGCGAATGCGCTCGCAAACACTCTCGGGCTCGGGTTCACTAATTCCAAATTAACGAATTTTTCGTCGCGACGTAATTAAACGATTACGCCTAGCGAAATCACTATTCACGTCGCTAATGAATTAATTCTAAATTAATTCATTCGCCCGAATTAAAATCTAATTTTAATTCCGCGTCGAAATCCAATTTCGTATAATATATCGAATATATTATTTTATCGATTAATTCCAAATTAATCATTCTCTCTCTTTAATTAATATTTTATCCCAGATAAAATATCTCCTTAATTAATCCCAGATTAATTTTTTTTTCTCTCATCAAATTAATCCCATATTAATATAGTGCGAGTCATACATCATCGGTGAATCTTTGGGAAGCGACCCATGAGATCCCCGGATATGTTGGCAGTAAATTCGGTCGTCGGACTACGTTTGTACCAATTTACAAGACAATGTTGGCTTCTAGAAAAGCGATATGCCTACCCAATTCTCCATAAATATCCTTATAGGAATATGTGATCTATATCAAGTGTAGTATACCGTAGTATTGTGTATGTCGATCCAGCATCGGACGATCACATGTTAGGCCTGGGGCTGGAATTGTGTATGCCTCGTACGAAGCACATATCGGATGTCTGGAAACTAGTCTCTATAATCGGATATACATGACCTAGTCATAATATCCCGATAGCTCGAGCATTTAAGAGAACAAGTTCCGTATCCTATGTGACCATCATCTCCATATGACTGGAGTGATACTTCCGTCTTAACATCACACCCAATACACTACGATTCTCAATATACCCAGCATTGGCGTACACATAACCTGTTAAAGCCCTGGACGACCTCAACTAAAGTATATTGATTGTCGTAAGTATTAGCGGTGCAAGTCTCAGGTTAAGACCAAATACACCTACCCTGATTTCGGACTTCCATAGACACATAGTCATACTACCAATGGAATTCCGATGGGGGTCTATCCAGAGCGAAGCTGTTTCCCGTACCATCTGTAAAACACAACCTCCTATTACACTTGCATGAGTATCATATACCCAAATATATGAGAACTATGTCGTTGTGCCCTCACAACGCGCACAAGTGTAATACTAGTCTTTTACCTATTTATCGATGTCCAATCTCGATAATACTCTTACTAGGGATATTTAATGATTTATCCTACGTGGACTGATACTGTCTCATATCATTCTCCGTCCAGGAACAAATCATAGGGACCTCCTATCATTTATATATCTAGGTGATCTAATCACAAATGATAAGAGTGCAATCTCATTTGTCACATAGTTAATTTGTACAACAACACCATGATCTGTACAAATAGTGACGTTATGGGTCATAATTGTCCAACAATCTCCCACTTGGCCTATAGCGGATTTGTATGAATATCATCTTGATGCGATTTATTCGATCATCACATCGCCACGATGTATGATCCGAACGAATCAGATGAATATCTAAGTATGTATCTGGATCGTTGATGAGACCATTAATTCTTTAGCCTGTGCTGACGCCTAGCTCAGCTGCTAACAGAACTATATCTAATCTAATTAGATTTGTTATTGACCCAGAAGGCTTCTATTGCCGCCTCAGCTGCAGCAATTAACCCGCATTTGTTGTTTATTCGATAACAGTATCTTGCTTGGAAGATTTCCAGCTCACTGTACCGTTATTCAAACTGTATAGTACCGTTTGTGACTTTTAGTCGTCTTTATCGGTTATAGGAAACTTGCTACAGTGATCCCAGTCACTTCAAGTTCTCATTCTCCATAGACTAAGACAGCATCCTTAGTTCTCTAAGATACTAACGGATGTTCTTAACATCAATCCAGTGACTATCACTCGGATTGGCCTGTTTGTGAATCCATATGCTCAAAGCGTATGAGACACCAGGTCGCGTACATTTTTCAATGTACGGTTTCTCGGAGAGTATTTTGAAAGCCAAGCTTTCGCCGATAGTTATTTTATGGGAATATCATTTCCAAGAAATGACATATTATCATTATTTTATAGGACAGCCACTGTCAGTGCGCTCCCACTAACCCTCTTATATACACAAGAATCATTTTCGTTTTGAATTAAATCATAAATCATTATGATTACTGACCGGCGTTAAACACACACGTATAACGCAAGCGCACGTATCGTTCAAGTAGTAAAAAATATCGATCCCACGAGGACTTAATTCCTACTTTGTTATTAATTGTTGAATCTATTTATTTACAAATATCTAATTAAATGGGAGAATGGAATTGATTGCTTGATTGGTTGAAAGTGGTTATAAATACATAATAAAAAGATAAAAGAAAATACTAAGGAAAATAAAATACACAAAAATCTAAGGTTGTGATTTCTTTTAATATCATTAAAAGATGAAGTGATTATTTATGTTTGTGTAATAAATCAGTTTACTAACCTGGAACACTAAATTATGTAAAAGCCTCTTCCGATGGTCAATTACAAATACCCAGTATAACCCAATTGAACCATATTCCTATGTCAACCACATACCTGGATTCATTAAGTCTAAGTCCAATTATGGCTACCCCGCCCGACAGGTATATTCCTATCCTGTAAGGAAATCTATTAAAGGGTTATCTATCCTCAAGGAAGATCGTGGGCTATTAAGTCTAAGGCTGAAACCTAAAATCCCTATGTCTAGTTCATTTTAGATTTACCATATCAATCTTATTGGTGATCAGACAATAAGAAGCATTAAGCTTAAGACTTAATAAGTAAAACTATAAATTACCCAAACTATAAAACTTAAAAATCCCTTATAAACTAGTGATATAAGTCATCACAACCCCTAGAAACTAACACATAACTAGGACTAGTAAAGACATAAAAATAAAAGACATAAAGTAAAAATACTGAAAAGTAAAATAAATAAAAATGTTAAGGTAAAAGGAATTATTTCTACTATTACTTATTTAGATATCTCCCATTAAAATAATATATAAACTTGTGATTTTCCAGCCATAAAGGCGGAACCAAAATAACCAGCCATAAAGGCGGAACCAAAATAACCAGCCATAAAGGCGGAATATATGTTTTATTACCAAAACCGACCAATCTGGCGGTATCCTGATTAAGTCCAATTTAAATAGTAAATATATTATTTTTAAGGGAGATTAATCTAAATAGTAATAGTAAAAAAAGAAATTACCTTTCACCCGATCATAAGGAAATTACCTCATCATGGTGAATAGTAAAAACTGTAAAAAGTAAATAGTAAATAGTACAAAACTGTAAAAGAAAGTAAAAAGTAAAAATTAAATTACTATTATTACAAAAAGTAATTAAAAATTATTTACAAAACTAAAAAAAAGTAAAAACTTTAAGAGTTTAGAGAGAGAAACTCTCTCTTTAGAAGGAATTGAAGAGAGAGGATGGGATACAAATTTCTGAAATATGGTGCTGAATTTATAGGCGCGGATGGCGGTTTGCGCGTCGCGACGCTCGCTGCGCGTCGCGCCGCGCGCTACAGTGACACGTGTCACTTGCTGGTTCATTGACTCAGATCTGATCCGCTGACGTGGCACTGTTCATGACGTCATTGCTTACGTCATCATGATTTGAGATGTCGGCAGCATCTGATCTTGACACGTGGCATGGCGCATTTTTAGCAAGGCCGTTATGATGTCGACACGTGGCAAGGCGTAAGATAGCATAAATGATGATTGTCGGCACGTTGTGATGATGACACGTGGCAGCGCACGTTAGCAAAGTCTTCTGTGATGTTGACACGTGGCACGGCGCACGTTAGCAAAGTCAAACTTTCAAATTGTTGACTCGTTGACCATGGCGTATTTTAGCAAAACGGTGGCACGCTGGGCGTCGCGGCGCGAAATGCTCCAGCGTCGCTCACGCGCAGTAGATGAAAATTTTCCAGTTGACGCATTTTTGTCCGGTTTTTCCCCAAATTGCCTCCAGTGCTGTCCAAACTTTATTTATCTGCAAAATACATCAAAACGTTCATAAATCTCGAGAAACAATACAAAACATTAGGTCAAATGAGTGGGAAATAGTGGTATAAATACCACTCATCAATTACATCAAAACAATAATTCCAAGAACCTAATGCTTGCTTCAATCCAATCATGGATCGAATAACAAGCATTATCCAAATGGATTTACCGTGGCAACAGGTAAAAGGTTGAATCGTAATCAACACAATGTTGATAACGATACCTTTTCGTTAAAAGCCTAGCTTTATACGTTGGTATGTTGCCATCCATGTACGTCTTCCTTGAAGACTTATAGTACCAATAGGCACAATGTCTTGTGGTACATCAACTAGTATCCAAACTTGGTTGATATACATGGAATCCACTTCGGACTTTATGGCACTTTGCCATAATAGGGAGTCGATACCTTATATCACTTCCTCATACGTACTCAGTTGGTATTCCTCAATAAGATAGACATATTTATGATGTGAGATCAAAAACCCATACCCCCGGTTGTTTTCTGATTTTCTCCGACTTACGCGGTTCTTGTGTATTCGAAGATTATTGGTATAATTTCATCCTTGATGAACTATTTGTGTTCCATTAAGATTCGGTGCCAGGAACAGTATTACTCTGATTTTTCATCGAGTTTTACTATCCTCCCACTTACCACTGTATATCGGTATTCCTTCTTAGGAAAACCGCATGGTGAGCAACAATCTAATTGTTCTCTTGTGAGGTGTATAAGTATAATACTAATGGTATCCCTAGGATAACCTACATTTGGCATTTATCCAATTTGGGTTCTAGTTTGGTATCATCCAAACGTATGTCTAACATACCCAAATCATCAGGAATGAGAAACCTGGTTTCTTTCCTGTTCATATCAAATATGTTATCTGTCAAACAGATATTTATGGAACCTTATTCAAAATAAGTTCTTACACTGTTTAAAGCTTATCCGTTGAAGGAAATGGTAGCTCAGAGCGACTCGTGATTAACCTTATCATGTCTAACAAAATTCGGTTAATCCTGTTCGGACACACCGTCAAACTGACGTGTTCCGAGAGGAGTCCTCATGAAAGAATACTATACTCTTTCAAGTATACGAGAAACTTATTGCTTAAGTATTTTCCATTACGGTCTTACCGTGATGGTTTAATACTTTAGCCGATCTGTTTGTCTATTTCGTGTCGAAACTGTGAAAGTTTCCCGATTTGTGTTTCAAAAGAAACATATAACCATACGCAATGCCACATCCGTAAAGGTCACGAAATATTCATATCCACATCTAGCCTAGCTAGACATAGGCCCACTTGTTTCACTATGAACTAGGGCTAACAGATCGGTGGCACTGGCACTTTTACCAAGTAAATAATGTTTTAGGCACTTTGCCCAATAAACTAGATTCGTAGACTTTATTTGAATAGAATCAAATCAGTCCAAGTACCCACTCTTCGAAAGTGTGGATATACGAGTCTTGTTTGATTGTGTCCCAGACAACAATGCCACAATTAGTTTCTTCTGATCAAATCAGTTTGAGCTATTGTTTGTCATGTTATAAATTTGAGATTTATTTATATTCAAAATATAAATGATGTTATTCACATCTAATGTGTTTATCTCAATATCATCTTTATATAATAAACACTTTAGTGTTCTAGAATAAATGTTCACCCGCAGGGCGGTTAAACACTGATATAGAGATAATGTATCTAGTCAAACTAGTTACATTATAAAGTTTCTTAATTTTAAGTACTAACCCGAAGGTAGTTCCTAATTCAAGTATCTACGGTTTTTTTAAAACAGCGACTTTCGTCCCGTTTCCAATTCGCAGATAAATCTCTATTGAAGTCAGTATCCTGTTCAAAACAGATTCTGAACATCAATACATATATTTTATGTACCACACTAAGTATTTAAAATCCAATTTCAATACTAGTTGTGAACATAATTATGACAATCATATTTGAAGTCAGAGCCTTGCTCGTCTCCAATTCCTTTATGTCTGCTTTGTCCAAACGGCAGTCACGCTTCCGCGATCCCATTTGCCACATTTGGGCAGACATTCTGGATATGTCATTTATCTTCCCAGAAGATTATAATGATTTTTCCTTTGCCCTTTTCAAAATTCTAGAAGCCTTTGGCCAAGCCTCGGGTTTCTAGAATATCGAAGTAAGGTGCGTCTTACGCTACTTGCCTTATTGCAAACATTTACTTTATCTCCTCGAGATTAGTCATTAATTCTCCAAGAATTAATTATTGCAATTTTAGTATTTCAAAGATCTAAAATAGATCCATGAAAATCCTTCAATTTCATTATCATACTTTAAGGATCTAATCCTTAGTTCTGATTCAGAAATTAAGGAGTCTACTGCGACAAGCTTAATGGATTAAGCACTTAAGTTATCATTACATGATCTTCCAAAGATTATGCTCTACTATTTGCTTAATTTCGGGCTTAGGCTTAATATATTATTTTATCAAATAAAATAACTTATTAGTTTCCAGGACCATCCTGAAACTTTATTCCCAATTTGAAAAATATAGTCGTTTATATACATTTTCACCCAGGATTATGTTTTAAACACTAATCTTTCATTTTATCTTGATTCTAATAGTCCAACTATTTAATCAACGATTTGTGATACTATGTATTATAATGATTATTATAGTCCAACTATATAATCAAATATAATTTAAATTAATTAACCTCAATTACATTGATTACTATAATCCAATTATAAAATCAACTGTAAATTGAAATTAATTAATTCAAATATATTGATTACTATAATCCAATTATATAATCAACTATAATACAGTCCAACTGTTAATTAAAACAACAATTTAAATATTAGTCCAACTAACATTTAATTAACGACGAAATAATTTTGATTGAGCGCGTATGGCAAGTAATTAAACGAATATTGCAAATTCAATTCTTGCCTCCCACTATTTTTCGGCGAGCCTCTAACCCTCTGTCGAGTACTCGGGAAACTGTTTCCTAGTGGGCTAGGATCCCGTTAAATATCACACAATCTTGACTTTGGCCAACAAATTGTATGATAATTAACTAGGTAGATCTCTAAGATCAATTGGATCCAATCCAATTCCTAGATCCGGTAGGGGGACGTCCAAGTCCGAAACATATATCTTATATATGCCAATACATCCAATGTATTACCTAACCTTTTTCCTCTGAATCAACTAAGCCTTGGCTTTGGCACAACAAACTTAGTGATCCCAGTCAAGCGCGACCCATTGACCATAGAAAGCTTCGTAATCAATGTCGATGGACAAAAAGTGGTCTTGACTTTGGCCAACAAACCACAACTTGGACAAGACACTGATATGGAACAAAGCCTTCGTGATTCAAACACATATTCGACAGAAAAAGGCCTTGACTTTAGCTAACAAACCAATGCCGTCTCGGATCTTGAGTGAGAATCACTCAATGGAAGGAAAGATGCTTAATATATAGCGAGGGTTTTTCGCGTGTAAATTGGCAACCAATTTATTATCTTTGTTAAGGTCTCATCATCATACACCCTTAAGCATGCATTCTAAACACATAATAAAGCGCATATGAAAATATAATAATGATATGCGGATTGATACTTTACACAATTGATCCTTGATCAAATCTCTCCATTTCTCTCTCCCGCTAGCACATGTATTGTTCTTCTACCGTTACACTACACTTCTAAAGAAACCTCATTTACATTGAGGGGAATAGGTGAGAAGAGAAATACAATGAGAAATGAGGTAATAGGCTGGACACGCAGGTCCAATTAATAAATCAAATTTATTACAATTTCTAAAATTGCCCCACCCATCTAATATCCATCTGATATACATTATTCATGCATCGCAATCTTGTATTCACACAAGCATGTTATCAATCAATCTAATCCAATTAATTAATCTCATAATTAGTGATCATCCAATGTTCAAACACCGATTTGATTTTGCTCGAGTCAAACTCGTTTTGCGAATAAGTACTCAAAGTACAAATTCTTGAATTAAATTAAACTACAAAATTAAATCCAATTCAATTTGTATTTAATACTAATTCACTATTTAATTCCAAATTAAATATTACACTATATTAACGAACTTTTACGACTTAAATTCCAAATTCAATCGTAACGGGTCTCAAAGCCCGATTAACATCCAATGTTTATTTAATTAAAGTCCAATGGGCTTTTAATTAATTTCTTTAAGGCGTGGACTTTTGGTCAACTCGGGTCAAACCGATAACCAAAGTCCAATCCGGGATTTACCCCATAAGCCTAGAAATCAATTTTGGCCCATTAGGCCCAATTAAATAATTAAGGTCCATTAAGTCATAATTGGACTTTACGGATGTGTTTTTGGGCCCAATTGGATCCAACCAAATTGGCCTAAACCTAACTTGGTACAACCAAGCCCAAAAGCCCAATTACAACCTATAAGGCCCAAATCCAATTTCAAGCCCAATTAATTAACTTATAAAATTCCACAATTAATTAACCTAAGTGTAATACACAATTAATTACCCAATTAATATTTCTAAAACATCAATTAGCCTAATTAATCATGCACATTAACATCAAATAGTGTCCAACACAATTCAAAAAATCAAACCCAATAATGCTTCAAGTGTCTCGGCAGCAGTTAGGGTTTTTTACAATTCGATTCGGTTTCAATCAATTGAATCCACAATCATTATTTCCCAAATCATTATAACTCATCCAATGAATCAAAATAAAAAAACACCATGAATTTTGTATCACTTAAGATTCGGCCAAGCCTTAAGAATTTGAGAAATTTGTCCAATTCAAAATTCAATCCAATTAAACCTCAAATCAACATTACCCAATTGTTTTAAGTCATCCAATGATAAAAACAAAAACAAAAAAACAAATACCAAGACAATTAGGGTTCTTAAATTTTCGGCCAAGCCTCCATAATTGGGGAAAATTTGATCCAATCAAATTTCATGAAATTAATCATGCACAACTTCAATTCAACCTCATTCAAGCATACTAAATCAAACAATTTAACCAATTGATGCTCAAATCGATTTTGCCCAATTTTAAACCCTAAAATTTCATGCTTGATATAAGCTCAAGATACCATTGTTGGTTTCTAATTAGGTCCCAAGAATCATCAAATCAAGCACAAAACGCATGAATACACAAAGGAGAATGGCGAAAACATACTCACAATGAACGGATCTTGCGACGCGATGAACACGAGCCTTCAAGGTCCCTCAAAAGTCACGGCAGTAGCTTCCTTGGGCAGTGGACTGCTCGGTTTTGACTGGTTTGGTTCCTACAAGAATCGGCCATGGGAGACTCCATTGAAGCTCCAAGCTTTGTGATTCCAAGCTCACGAAATCGTTTCCCTATCACCTTAGAAAGACTCATTTGTGTGCTAGCACCTTGTCTTCTTCCTTGCTTCTCACGGCCAAGCCAAGATTTGAAGAAGAAAAAGAAGAAAACGGCTCAAAGACGAGAGAGAAGAAGTGGAGGGAAAGAGATGGGTTTCCTAGAAACCGATTGGGAGAGAGAGAAAAAGAAAAAGAAATGTTTTATATATATTTTTATTTTTATTTTCCAAAAATAAAAACAAATACACAAATCATTTTCCATTTATCAAAAAGTCAAAAAGCAAAAAACAATTAATGCTTTTCCACTACCACATCAATCACTCAAATCAATCAATCAAATTGTCACATCACTCAAAGTGACATGTGATTTGACGCTTGATGTGACTAGCGATTTGACGCTTGATGTGACTTGCGTGCCGCACTCGAATTCGAAATGCGAATTCGCTCGCAAACACTCTCGGGCTCGGGTTCGCTAATTCCAAATTAACGAATTTTCCGTCGCGACGTAATTAAACGATTATGCCTAGTGAAATCACTATTCACGTCGCTGACGAATTAATTCTAAATTAATTCGTTCGCCCGAATTAAAATCTAATTTTAATTCCGCGTCGAAATCCAATTTCGTATAATATATTGAATATATTATTTTATCGATTAATTCCAAATTAATTGTTCTCTCTCTTTAATTAATATTTTATCCCAGATAAAATATCTCCTTAATTAATCCCAGATTAATTTTTTTCTCTCATCAAATTAATCCCATATTAATATAGTGCGAGTCATACATCATTGGTGAATCTTTGGGAAGCGACCCATGAGATCCCCGGATATGTTGGTAGTAAATTCGGTCGTCGGACTATCCGAACACGTAAGTACCTCGTACTACGTTTGTACCGATTTACAAGACAATGTTGGCTTCTAGCAAAGCGCCATGCCTACCCAATTCTCTAGAAATATCCTTATAGGAATATGTGATCTATATCAAGCGTAATATACCGTAGTATTGTGTATGTCGATCCAGCATCGGACGATCACGTGCTAGGCCTGGGGCTGGAATTGTGTCTGCCCCGTATGAAGCACATATCGGATGTCTGGCAACTAGTCTCTATAATCGGATATACATGACCTAGTCATAATATCCCGGTAGCTCGAGCATTTAAGAGAACAAGTTTCGTATCATATGTGACCATCATCTCCATATGACTGGAGTGATACTTTCGTCTTAACATCACACCCAATACACTACGATTCTCAATATACCCAGCATTGGCGTACACATAACCCGTTAAAGCCCTGGACGACCTTAACTAAAGTATATTGATTGTCGTAAGTATTAGCGGTGCAAGTCTCAGGTTAAGACTAAATACACCTACCCTGATTTCGGACTTCCATAGACACATAGTCATACTACCAATGAAATTCCGAGGGGGGTCTATCCAGAGCGAAGCTGTTTCCCGTACCATTGGTAAAACACAACCTCATATTACACTTGCAAGAGTATCATATACCCAAATATATGAGAACTATGTCGTTGTGCCCTCACAACGCGCACAAGTGTAATACTAGTCTTTTACGTATTTATCGATGTCCAATCTCGATAATACTAGAACTAGGGATATTTAATGATTTATCCTACGTGGACTGATACTGTCTCATATCATTCTCCGTCCAGGAACAAATCATATGGACCTCCTATCATTTATATATCTAGGTGATCTAATCACAAATGATAAGAGTGCAATCTCATTTGTCACATAGTTAATTTGTACAACAACACCATGATTTGTACAAATAGTGATGCTATGAGTCATAATTGTCCAACAGATCTATCTCTATAGATTCCAATACCTAGAATGTAGGTTATTTCTCACAAGTCTTTCATTAAGAATGTTTTTGATAACTAGACTTTGACCGAAGTCATCATAGTAATATGTCATCCATATATAATATTAAGAATACTATAGCACTCCTACTAATCTTTTTGTAAACATAGGGTTCATCTACATTTTTGATGAAATCAAACGTTTTGATAGCCTCATCAAATTATAGATTCCAACTTCTAGATGCTTGCTTAACACCATATATAGATCTTTGCAACTTACATACTTATGACTATCACCTTTGGATGTAAAACCTTTTGTTTGTTTCATATAAATTTCTTCATCGGGAAATCCATTCAGAAACATCGTTTTAACATCCATCTGTCAAATCTCATAGTCATAATAAGCTGATGTAGCTAAGAGAATTCTAATGGATTTTAGCATAGCTACTGGCGAAAAGGTCTCCTCATAATCAACTCTTTGTTTATGAGTATATCATTTTACCACTAGTATAGCTTTATAAGTCACTATTTTTCCATCATTTTCAATCTTTCTTTTGAAGATCCATTTACACCTAATAAGACTAATTCTTTCAGGAAGATCAATAATTGTCCACACTTGATAAGAATACATGGAATCCATTTCAGAATTCATAACTTCAAGCCATCTAGAAGAGTCAATGTCTGACATTGCATTTTTGTAATTTTTGGGGTCATCTACATGAACCGCTTGACAAATCATAAAAGATTCAAAATCTTGCTAATTAACTAAAATGTATCTCAAAAGCATGCGAGATTCATTTACTGACCTACAAAGTGGTTGTGTTTCTTGAGGTACTTCTTGTTTTACTTGTTCTGATTTATTCTGAGGTAAGTCAATTTGATTTTCAGAATTCTCTTCTTGAGAGACTTCTTCATCCAAGTCTACTTCTTTTCCAGTACTTCAATCTTAGACCATGCGATCCTCAAGAAAAGTAGCATTCATACTAATAACGATCTTGTGATCAGAGTGGATGTAGAAGTAATATCTCATTGAGTCTTTGGGATACCCTATGAATTGACCATTCTCAAATCTTGAGTTTAGCTTTTCCATAAAGACTTTCCTTATATAAGTTGGACTACCCCAAATCTTCAAGTATCCTAAATTTGAACTCTATTTAGAACATGCAAGGCTGTTTGGAGAACGTATCCCTAAAAGGACGTCAGTATATCAACAAAATTCTTCATGGAACGTACCATATCCAATAAGGTATGATTTCTCCTTTCTGCTACACCGTTATGTCGAGGTGTGTAAGGAGGTGTTATAGGTGATACTATTTCATGTTCATTGAGATAATCTTGAAATTCAGTACTTAAGTATTCTCCTCCAAGATCAGATCGTAGATTTTTTATGCTTTTCTCAATTGGTTTTCTACTTCATTCTTATACTCTTTGAACTTTTCAAAAGTATCTTATTTATATTTCACTAGGTACAAATACCCAAATTTTGAACAATCATCAGTGAAAGTAACAAAATATTGAAAACCACTTTTCACTATTATACTAAATGGGCCACGTACATCAGTATGTATAAGTTACAAGGTTTCTTTGGTTCTTTCATTTTTTCCTACAAAATGTGACTTTGTCATTTTTATTTTGAGACATGATTCACAAGTTGGATAAGGTTCTAAACCTAATGAAGGAAGTAAGCCTTCATTTCCAATTGTGAAATCATTTTATCCACAATATGACCTAATCTTAAGTGCGAAAGGAATCTTGAATTGGGATTATCTCTTAGTCGCTTTGTTGTTACCGCATTTAATTCATTGTTGTGATTGTCATTCATTTTCCGGAGATATAATTCATTTATATTTAGTGCAATGCCAATAATTTTATTCAAATAATAAACATTACATTTCTCATTGATAAAATGAAATTCGTAATTACATTTTGTCAAAATTGGAATGGAAACAACGTTCCTTATTGCACTAGGAAAATGTAAATTTTTATCTAATAAAATTAAATATCTTGATGGCATAGGAATATGACATGTCCCTAAGACAGTTGCAGAAACAAACTCTTCATTTCCAACTTTAAGGACCATTTCACCTTCCTTGAGCAAACTTTCACTCTTTAAAATCTGCGAGGACATAAAAATATGTGAGGTAACAGCAAAATCTAAAATCCATAAATGAGATATGAAACTCATATCAAGATATATTTCAATAACAAAGAATGAGGATGTACCTTCTTTTGACTTTTTTAAGCTTATAAGGTACTGAGGACAATTCCTCTTCCAATGTCATTTCTTCTTAGAGTAGAAGCACTCATCTTAGGCATTCTTTTTTTTTCATTTCTTCGATATGCCTCCAGTGGGCTTATTTTTCCTATGAGCTTGCTTCTTGCTCTTTCTTTTTTCCTTACCCTTGTTAGGACCAGAGACAACAAGAACAACCCATTTCTCATTTCCTTCAACTTTAAGAGGTTTTCAGTCTTTTCATAGGTCTTTAACGAGCCATGAAGCTCACTAAGTAACTTAGTTGATCTAATCAACTTGTTCATGTTGAAATTGGAAATGAAACCCTTGAAGGCAGGAGTAAGGGATTGCAGGATCAAATCCACCTTAACTTTAAATGCTAGTCCTAGATCAAATGTATTTGTTTGGTCAATCAAATTGATCATTTGAAGCACATGATCAGAGACATGAGTCAATTCCTTCTTTTTCATCCTGAATAACTTGCTAGTAACATCGTATCTAGCAGTTTCACTACTTTCATATACAACTCTTATATGTGTTCTTTGATGTCTACTGATGAGTCAAACCTTTTGTACTGATCTTGCAAAGCTAAGCTTAGAGAGGCTTTGATGTAGTTTTTGTTAGGGTTGGTGCTCGGAGCGCCAATCCTGATCGTATTTATGTCTAATTCAAGAATACGAGCAATACCTTTTTTTCCATAATATTACTTATTTTGGTAGCACCTCTTGTCTTTTATTATATATATTCGATCTAATTCATTATATTGAAACTAAATCGTGTTTAGTGATATATACACATTAGACAAAGACTTGATAATATATAATGTAGTGCGCAATTACAACGTAGCTTGTAATTGACATTGGGAAGTGTTACTATTAGAAATATATTATCAAATTAAGTTACTGGTCAAGATTTACTAACACATGTCGGTTAGTAAAATCTGTTGAGACCAGTACATGTCGTATATCGGACTTGGTCTGATGGCTTATCCCAATGAACCATAAGTCTCGGGAGACTCGTATAACCGTGTAGGTATTTATTTGATAAACATTAAACGACTCACCGAAGATTACCTAATAGATGGTACACCAACGTTAATAAGAATCTTATTGGGTTGAGTAGCATAGTGATTCTTTGACTTGAGATACCACTGTGGATATATGAGTTATCTTCGACACTTAGATGGTAGTCATGTCACCGATCTATTTATATCAGACCTCCGCATGTTCGTTAGGTGTTGACTCATACTCATGTTATCCTATGTGTATCAAGATAGGATCTGTCAATCCTGTGTACATGGCATAGGTGTCCATTATATGATTAGCAATCTGTTAAATCCATGGTCGTGGTATACTTCGGAAGTAAGTTCCGAGTATTATTTAGAAGATTGCTAATAGATACGTCGACACGATTATACCTATAGAGATTTGACATTTATATCTATATCTCTAGGATAATTCGGATACCTGTGACGGAGGGATTATATGTATGCAATGACCTCGACCTGTATGATTCAGCGAGTTTATATGTGGTCGTCATAATTTACGGGTAGGTGAATTATGGACACGAAATTGGATTTTATGATGGATATGTCTGAATCTAGAGAGTTTCACTAATGAAATATACTCGTAGAGCACTAAGGCAACTTTTATGAATAATACTGATTATTTATAAATCTTTTAACCGTTAAACGAAAAATACATGCAATAGGGACCTAATGGTCATTTCCTAATTAATGTGTATTTGTATTTAATATTTGATATTATTAAATACACATTAATTAATTGTCAAATTATGATATTTGACATATATCATTAATATATGTATTTGAGATATTTAATGTAAATATAATACATATATTTAAGATAATTGTATTTAATTTATTTAATTATTTAATTGTTAAATAATTAAATTAAATTAAAAATAAATATCTTTACCATGATTAATGTTAAGGAATAGCATGATTTGGTTGGTTCACTTGTAAAGATTTACTTTAATTTTAAAGGTTATCATTATTAATAAGTAAACTTGTTCCAATCAAATTGAAACAAAAGTAAAATAATTTGTTATTTAATTTTTGTCTATTTTCGGCCATAATGCAAGAAATATAAAAGCTTTGTTTCTTTTTATTTTTTGTGACACACAAGTTGAAAATGAGAATTACAAAGTAAGGTTGAGAGAAAACATGAAGAACAAAGGAAGGAAATTAAGCAAATCCTTGAATTTTGTAAGTAATTTCCAACTTTCTTCAACTAGGAAATTTTTTCCATATGTCTAGTTTCAATTTGTGATGCTTAGAATTTTCTCTACTCCTTAAGTGTGTAATTTAAATAGTTCTTAACTTGTTTCAAAGATGAGCATGTATGTTTGACAAAGTTTACATGAAATTAGTTCATTAGCATACTTTAAACCATTTGATGGTGATGTTGTCATTCTAGAGTTACTTAGTCATTCATAAATGACCTAGAATTGTTCTTGAGTTGTTTCATGTTGGTGAGACTTGTTGGTATGGTAAGGATTGGATTAAAGTGTTGAATTTGTCAATTTGTGGAAATTATAAAATTATGGTTCATAACCTTTCCAAATTTGGGGATTTTCATATATGTGATTTAATTTGATGTATATATGATGTATATTAATTTTAGGATTGATTGGATTTGATCTTGACATGTTTTGAACTAAAAATGACCAAATTGCAATCCTGGAAAATATTTATGCTGTTCGGAAATTTCAGAAAAATTTGGAATTTTTATTGCAAATTGTATTTTCATGTATTATACATGTATAGATCATTTTGGGATTGATTTGGAATCACTTAAATATGTATTTGACAATTTGAGGACCAAAATTATCAAAATGCATAGTTTATGGGTCTCATGGTAATAAATGATAAATCTATTTTTCAGATAAAAATTCAGTTTTTATTTATTGCGTAATTAGAATAAATTGGTTTATTTTAATTACCCAAGAAAAAATTTTATCGGAAATTATTTCGGAGTGAAAATATACGAAAACGGCCAAAAATGGCATTACCGGGTAACGGCTGCCCAAACAGTGAACCGGTCACTGTTCAGGCAGTCCACGAACTATCCAAATATTTTTGGGGCTGACCTAGGCAGTCCCCATGTGCATTGGTTGGTCGGTTCGGCCGGAAACGCGTTTTATGCTATTTTGCGGAAAAATATTTCGCAAAAGTTTCGCGATGTTTCTATATTATTTATGTCGTTATATGATATCGAATAAATATTTTTAGGTGAAGTATGAATGAATTATCAATATTGGATATGAATAATTTATTCGTAAGTTTAAAAATTTTAAACTATGATTTCGCCCGAACCGCGCTCATTTCGCTGCACCTCCCTGATATGACCCCAATAAAATGGTATCAGAGAGAGTCTGATTCTGTACCCCTGATATGATTAGCCCTTTAAATTTGATATTTAATCTAATCTTTACTTTTTACATGTATTTATTTATTTATTTTGATTAAATAATGTGAAATACATCTTTTAGGAAAATCCCCGTTAAATAATGTTTTATAAAGTGACTAGTATTAGGAATACTTGTTTCTTCGTCCGCCTTGTCAATACGGATGTAGATATTTTCATGATGCTATGGCTGTAACGTTTCAAAGATGTGCAGTTATGGTTGAAGGTAGTTCATTTGCGCCGATCGAACTTTTATGATAAGAGAAAAATTCAAATGAAAGTGGAAATCCTGAACATGCCAAAGTTGTCAGGACTACATCGGTAGCATGAGTTTGTCATTGACAAGTGAAGCCTTGATACGCATCTTGTGAACGTGCCAAAGCTGTCACAACGAGAAACAGTCAGGACAAAATCAGGAGTCACAGCGAGTGTGATTGACAATGAGTTGTCTACCTGCGAATATACCTATGCGAGAACATGCCAAAGCTGTGAGTCAAGTATATTTATGGGGTCCAATTCCCATTATGGAATTCGATTTAATTATTGAATTCTCATTTTCCGTTGGGGATTACGGTATTACGTAAAGTAGTGGGAGGCACTACTAGGTTAAAAACCCATAACCAATGCAGTGTGTAATATTATGAAAATTGTCGCTTATGTATTTTTCCTTATTCTATTATTTATATAGAATTAAACTTTTATCCACTGCATGCATATTTCATATATGTTTTCTAACTTCAAATATGATTGCAGATTTCTAGAATAGGTTCTAGATTAGAATAGACTATGATATAATCATTCTAAGCAGAATAGTTTCTTATGCAGTAAATATTGACATGAATTGGTTCATGTCTCGAGATTCTTCACTGGCATTAAAAAAACCCCAGCAGACTACTAGTCTCGAGACACTATTCGCTTTTTAATTATTTGCAAATGTTGTAAATAGTTGAAGGTAGATAATAAAGTTAAAGAAAGAATATGCGTATAGTTGTGTATAGAAAATATCAATTTTCACAATACGACAACGGTAGATATTTGATATCAGATCTCTCGTCTAGTTATTTAAAATAATGTTGAATGATTGTTTCGATATTTAATATCAGAACTTGCAACTATTGGATAGTTACTTGTTCTATATAAATAATTATTACATATTTTAATACGACTAGTAGTGTCATTAACGAATAGATAAACAGTAAGAAAAATATTCGGTTAAGTAAATAACTTAGAACATTATTTTATGAGATTTTATCACTTAAGCATTAGATGCTTATTCCATATGGTAAATGATGGTTTGATACCAAATCACACCACATATCCTTATCCATTTAATGAATGTTGTATTCGGGAAGGTGATTAAATCTCATTTAACCGATGATTGTCATTGGACCGGAAAAGTTATTAAACTGATACATTGGATGTATGTACTTTAATGAGTTGTAAATTGCTTAAGGTAGTTTTCTTTACTTCGTAACTTAGTCAATGAATCGTCATGACTTGGTTACGTGTTTCTGATGAAACGTGGATAGAATATTTTGATTAGTTCAAAGATATTCGATCTGAAATTTTGAAATTGTATCTTTAAAAATTCATTATGAGTTTTTAAACTGTTCAAAGATATTTGATATGATCAAACATATGAATTTATGGCAATTAGTTCTAAGGTTATTGATTGAATATGATTCTTACTCAATATCATTCCTCTACGATTCCATCGCTAATGGGATTGGTAAGTGGGAATAATCGAATCTTATATATTATTTGATTCGTTTGATATTGAGTGATGTCGAATTAGTTTCAATACACTTAGGGATATGCTCCAGTAACACTAATTCATCCTTTTAATTTAGGTTTCGTTGTTTCTACAGTTACATATATGATATGTATAAGTAGAAAATTCGAATCTTGAAATGTTTGAGATTTGAATCTTTCTTTTGTATAATGGTTATATAATCGATAGTACTTGCGCCTTGGAGGTACGACTATAAATTTATCATTTATTCTATTTAATAGAATATTGTATTCTATTTGATAGAATATCTTTTCTACAATTCCGAGTAATAAAATTATTTTATTATTTAGTAAGTAACATCAGATGTTGACCATTGTAGAATAGATTTGACTTACTGAAGTAAAATGTTAGAGTGATAAACTATAAATGGAACTACATAATTAATAAGATGAAAATACCCTTTAATTACTTCCATATAAGTTCAATAGGATGTCAGAATCATTTGCAAAGTATTTGATACTTAATGGTTCTGTTATTTTTTTATCGAAGAAAATTATCATATAACTTATAGTGGGAAAGATATTTGATATCAATTCCGGAAATTAGCATTAAACCATAAACCTAAGATTGTTCCTAGCTTACTACGATTAAGTTTGAAACTTGATTGAGCTTTCTGTTGGAATTCTCTAAGCATCCCAAGATCATTTAACAAGCATGAAACAAGTGCGAATACAACAAGGGAGTTGCGGAATACTCACATCGATCGGTTGAGCGACGCGCGGCAACGAACAAAAATTCATTTTCTGCCCTCTATAGCTCACGGCAATGAGCAGTTTGCTCCTCCAAGAATTTGGCTTTGGATCATCTTCATCAAGCTCCAAGCTTTGTGATTTGATTCCAAGCTCATGGGTGGACTTCCCTATCATCTTCGCATGTCTCTCGGAGTGCTAGCTCTTGATATTTTGCCACAAAATCACCACATTTTTGCTTCCCTTCTCTCTCTGCAGTAAGCCAAAACCAGAAGAAGTTTTTCAGCCCCGTGGGCGTGTGAGAGGAAGAAGAAAGAGAGGAGAGAGAGTTGTGTGAGTTGTTGGCTAAAAGGTGTATCAAATACTTCCAAAATCAATTAATTGATTTCAAAAATCAAAATCAAAAAATTGTAAAAGGCATTTCCAAAAGTCAAATACAATTTTTGGAGCCAAAAGCATTTAATGTTTTCCAACCACTTCCATCAATCCATCAATCTATCAAATCAAGTGACAAGTTGTCACATCACTTAAAGTGACTAATGATTTGACGCTTGATGCGACTAGTGATTTGACGCTTGATTTGACTTGCGTGTCGCACTCGAATTCGAAATGCGAATGCGCTCGAAAACAATCCCGGGCTCGGGTTCACTGATTCCAAATTAACGAATTTTCCGTTGCGACGTAATTAAATGATTATGCCTAGCGAAATCACTATTCACGTCGCTAACGAATTAATTCTAAATTAACTCGTTCGCCCGGATTGAAATCTAATTTTAATTCCGCGTCGAAATCTAATTTCGATTAATATATCGAATATATTAATTTATCGATTAATTCCAAATTAATCGTTCTCTCTCTTTAATTGATATTTTATCCCAGATAAAATATCTCTGTAATTAATCCCAGATTAATTTTCTCTCTCATCTAATTAATCACAGATTAATTAAAGTGCGAGTCATACGTCATCGGTGAATCTTCGGGGAAGCGACCCATGAGATCCTCGGATATGTTGGCAGTAAATTCGGTCGTCAGACTATCCGAATATGTAAGTACCTAGTACTACGTTTTACCGATTTACAAGACAATGTTGGCTTCTAGCAAAACGCCATGCCTACCCAATTCTCCAGAAATATCCTTACAGGAATATAAGGATCTATATCAGGCGTAGTATACGTAGTATTGCGTATGTCGATCCAGTATCGGATGATCACGTGCTAGGCCTGGGGCTGGAATTGTGTCTGCCCCGTACGACGTACATATCGGATGTCTGGTAACTAGTCTCTATAATCAAATATACATGACCTAGTCATAATATCCCGATAGCTGCAGCATTTAAGAGAACCAGTCACGTATCCTACGTGACCATCATCTCCACTATGACTGGACTGATACTTCCGTCTTGACATCACACCCAACACACTACGATTCTCGATATACCGAGAAGAGGCGTACACAGAAACCGGTTAAAGCCATGGACGACCAAAACCAAAGTATATTGATTGTCGCAAGTATTAGCGGTGCAAGTCTCAGGTTAAGACCAAATACACATACCCTGATTTCGGACTTCCATAGACACATAGTCATACTACCAATGGAATTCCGAGGGGGTCTATCCAGAGCGAAGCTGTTTCCCGTACCATCGGTGAAACACAACCTCCTATTACACTTGCATGAGTATCCTATACCCAAATATATGAGAACTATGTCGTTATGCCCTCACAACGCGCAAAAGTGTAATACTAGTCTTTTACGCATTTATCGATGTCCAATCTCGACAATGCTCTGACTATGGATATTTAATGATTAATCCTTCGTGGACTGATAATGTCTCATATCATTCTCAATCCAGGAACTAATCATAGGGACCTCATATCATTTATACATCTTGGTGATCTAATCACAAATGATAAGAGAGCAATCTCCTTTGTCACATAGTTAATTTGTACAACAACACCGTGATATGTACAAATAGTGACGCTATTAGTCATAATTGTCTAACAATCTCCCACTTGGCCTATAGCCAGTTACTCGAGTGTCTAACACCCGAACTATGTACGGTTGGCTCAAATTGCTGAGAAAAGGCTTTCGTCAGCGGATTTGCATGATTATCATCTGATGCGATTTATTCGATCATCACATCCCCACGATGTATGATCCGAACGAATCAGATGAATATCGAAGTATGTATCTGGATCGTTGATGAGACCATTAATTCTTTAGCCTGCGCTGTAGCCTAGCTCAGCTGCTAATAGAAATATATCTAATCTAATTAGATTAGTTATCGACCCAAATGGCTTCTATTGCTGCCTCAGCTGGGCAATTAACCGCATTTGTTGTTTATTTGGTAACAGTATCTTGCTTGGAAGATTTCCAGCTCATTGTTCCATTATCCAAACTGTATAGTACCGTTTAGCGACTTATAGTCGTTTTTATCGGTTTAGGAAACTTGCAACATTGATCCCAGTCACTTCAAGTTCTCCATCTCCATAGTTTAAGACAGCATCCTTAGTTCTCTAAGATACTAACGGATGTTCTTAACATCAATTCAGTGACCATCACTAGGATTGGCATGTTTGTGAATCCATATGCTCAAAGCATATGAGACACCAGGTCACGTACATTTTTCAATGTACGAGTTCTCGGAGAGTTCTAACAACTTTAAATCTATCCCAGTAGATCTTTATTCCTAGAATAAAGGTTGTTTCTCCCAAGAATTCTACGGAGAATTTTTCATGAAAGCCAAGCTTTCGCCGATTGTTATTATGGGAATATCATTTCCAAGAAATGACATATTATCAGTATTATATAGGACATTTATTGTCAGTGCCTCCCACTAACCTCCTTATATACACAAGAATAATTTTCGTTTTGAATTAAATCATAAACCATTATGATTACATCAAAATGATAATTCCAAGAACCTAATGTTTGCTTCAATCCAAACATGGATCAAATAACCTACAAACCATGTTTGCTAGTTTTGGTACGACAAAACCGACATGATGTTGTAAACATCCTCCAAAAGGTTTCCTTTTCAGGAAATCGATTTTCCCGTTAAGCTGACATATTTCATAAAAGGAACATGCAGCATTAGCAAGCATTATCCAAATGGATTTACCGTGGTAACAGGTAAAAGATTGAGTCGTAATCAACACAATGTTGATAACGATACCTTTCCGCTAAAAGCCTAGCTTTATATGTTGGTATGTTGCCATCCATGTATGTCTTCCTTGAAGACTTGTATAGTACCATTAGGCACAATGCCTTGTGGTACATCAACTAGTATCCAAACTAAGTTGATATACATGGAATCCATTTCGGACTCATGACATTTTGCCATAATAGGGAGTCGATACCTTGTATCACTTCCTCATACGTAGTCAGTTGGTATTCCTCAATAAGATTGACATCTTTATGAGTTGAGATCAGAAACTCATACCCCAGGTTGTCTTCTGACTCTCTCCGACTTACGTGGTTCTTGTGTATTCGAAGATTACTGGTATAGTTTCATCCTTGATGAACTATTTGTGTTCCATTAAGGAATGGGTGCTAGGAATAGTATTACTCCGATTTTCATCGAGTTTTACTATCCTCCCACTTACCACTGCATTCGGTATCCTCTTAGGAAAACCACATGGCGAGCAACAATAACATTGTTCTCTTGTGAGATGTATAAGTATTATACTTTGGTTTCCCTAGGATAACCAATTACATGAGGCACTTATCCATTTGGGTTCTAGTTTGGTATCATCCAAGCACATGCCTAGCATTCCCAAATCCACAGGAATGAGAAACCTGGTTTCTTTCCTGTTCATATCTAATATGAAATCTGTCAAACAGATTTTCATGGAACCTTATTCAAAATAAGTATTGCACTGTTAATGCTTATCCGTTGAAGGAAATGGTAGCTCAGAGCGACTCATGATTAACCTTATCATGTCTAACACAATTCGGTTACTCTGTTCGGACACACCGTCAAAATGACGTGTTCCGGGAGGAGTCCTCATTTAAAAGAATATTATACTCTTTCAAGTATATTAGAAACTTATTGCTTAAGTATTTTCCATTACGGCCTTACCGTGACGGTTTAATACTTTAGCCGATCTGTTCGTCTATTTTGTGTCGAAACTATTAAAGTTTCCGATTTGTGTTTCAAAAGAGACATATAACCATAACGAGATGCCACATCCGTAAAGGTCACGAAATAATCATATCCACCTCTAGCCTAGCTAGACATGGGCCCACTTGCTTCACTATAAACTAGGGCTAACAGATCAGTGGCACTTACAATTTTACCAAGTAAAGGTGTTTTAGGCACTTTGCCCAATAAACTAGATTCGTAGACTTTATTTGAATATAATCAAATCAGTCCGAGTACCCACTCTACAAAAGTGTGGATATACGAGTCTTGTTTCATTGTGTCCCAGACAACAATGCCACATCAAAGTTTCATCTGATCAAATCAGTTTGAGCTATTTGTTTGTCATGTTATATGTTTGAGATTTGTTTATATATAAAATATAAATATTGTTATTCACATCTAATGAGTTTATCTCAATATCATCTTTATATATAAACACTTTAGTGTTCTAGAATATAAAGGTAAATCTGCAACGGATTAAACAATGTTCCTAGTCAAACTAGTTACATTATAACAGTTTCCTAATTTAAGTACACACCCGAAGGGTAGTTCCTAAAATTAGGTATCTACGGTTAAAACAGCGACTTTCGTCCCGTTTCCATTTGCAGATTAAATCTCAATTGAAGTCAGTATCCAGCTCATAGCAGATTCTGAACATCAATACATATTTATGTATCACACTAAGTATCTAAAATCCAATTTTAATACTAGTTGTGAACATATTTATGACAAACATATTTGAAGTCAGAGCCTTGCCCCGTCTTCAATTCCTTCATGTCTGTTTGTGCAAACGGCAGTCACGCTTCCGCGATCCCGTTTGCCATATTTAGCCAGACATTTTTGGGATATGTCATTTATCTTCCCAGAAGATTATAGTGATTTTGCCTTTGCTCTTTTCACATTTCAGAAGCCTTTGGCCAAGCTATGGCCTTCTAGAATATCGAAGTAAAGTGCGCCTTGCGCTTCTTGCCATTTTGCAAACTTTGACTTTGTCTCATTGAGAATAGTCATTAATTCTCCAAGAATTATTTATTGCAATTTAATACTTCTAAATCTAAGTATAGATCTATGAAGATCCTTCAATTTCATTATCATACTTTAAGGATCTAATCATTAGTTCTGATTCAGAAATTAAGGAGTCTACTTGACAAGTATAATGGATTAAGCACCAAAGTTATCATCACATAAATCTTCCAAAGATTATGCTCTACTTATTTGCTTAACTCCGGGCTTAGGCCTAATATGTTATTTTATCAAATAAAGTAACTTATTAGTTTTCCAGGACTATCATGAAATTATTCCCAATTTAAAAATTAGACCATTTAAATACATTTTCCCTAGGATTATTTTTTAAATGTCAATGTTTCAATTTTATCTTGATTTTAATAGTCCAACTATTTAATCAACGATTTCGGTACTTTTAAATATAATGATTATTATAGTCCAACTATATTAATCAACTATACTTTTAATTTGTTTGAATACAGTCCAACTGTTAATTAAAACAACGATTTAAATATTAGTCCAACTAACATTAAATTTATTTGACGAATGATATTTGTTTGAGCGCGTATTGCAAGTAATTAAACGAATATTGCAAATTCAATTCTTGCCTCCCACTATTGTTCGGCGAGCCTCTAACCCTCTGTCGAGTACTCGGGAAACCGTGTTTCCTAGTGGGCTAGGATCCCGTTAAATATCTTCAATCTTGACTTTGGCCAACAAATTGTATGATAGTTAACTAGGTAGATCTCTAAGATCGATTGGATCCAATCCAATTCCTAGATCCAGTAGGGGGACATCCAAATCCGAAACATATATCTTATATATGCCAATATATCCAATATATTGCCTAACCTTTTTCTTCTGAATCAACTAAGCATTGGCTTTGGCACAACAAACTTAGTGATCCCAGTCAAGCGTGACCCATTGACCATGGAAAGCTTCGTAATCAATGTCGATGGACAAGAAGTGGTATTGACTTTGGCCAACAAACCACAACTTGGACAAGACACCAATATGGAACAAAGCTCTCGTGATTAAAACACATCTTCAACGGAAAAAGGCCTTGACTTTGGCCAACAAGCCAATGCCAGTCTTAGATCTTGAGTAAGAATCACTCAATGGAAGGAAAAACGCTTAATATTTTGTGAGGGTTTTTCGCGTGCAAATTGGCAACCAATTTATTATCTTTGTTAAGGTCTCATCATCATACACCCTTAAACATGCATTATAAATACATAATAAAATGCGTATAATAAAATAATAATGATATGCGGATGGATACTTTACACAATGATCCTAGATCAAATCTCTCTCTTTCTCTCTCCCGCTAGCACATGTATTACTTCTACCCGTTACACTACACTTCTAAAGAAACCTCATTTACATTGAGGGGAATATGTGAGAAGAGAATACAAAGAGTAAGGAGGTAATAAGGCTGGACACGCAGGTCCAATTAATAAATTCCAAATTTATTACAACAATTTCTAAAATTACCCCACCCATCTAATATCCATCCGATATACATTATTCATGCATCGCAATCATGTATTCACACAAGCATGTTATCAATCAATCTAATCAAATTAATTAATCTGATAATTAGTGACCATCCAATGTTCAAATAACGATTTGATTTTGCTCGAGTCAAACTCGTTTTGCGAATAAGTACTCAAAGTACGAATTCTATAATTAAATTAAATTACAAAATTAAATCCAATTCAATTTGTATTTAATATTAATTCACTATTTAATTCCAAATTAAATATTACACTTTATATAATAAACTTTTACGACTTAAATTCCAAAATTAATCGTTACGGGTCTCAAAGCCCGATTAATATCCAATAATAATTTAATTAAAGTCCAATGGGCTTTTAATTAATTTCTTTAAGACGTGGACTTTTGGTCAACTCGGGTCAAACCCAATAACCAAAGTCCAATCCGGGAGTTACCCCATAAGCCCATAAATCAATTTAGGCCCATTAGGCCCAATTAAATAATTAAGGTCCATTAGTCGCATTTGGACTTTTTGGAAGCGGTTTTGGGCCCAATTGGATCCAACCAATTTAGCCTAAACCCAACTTGGTACAACCAAGCCCAATAACAACATTACAAGCCCAATTTCCAAAATTAGCCCAATTTAATTAAACCATAAAAATCCAATTTAATAATTTAATTAAACAAAGTGCATTACATAATTAATTACCCAATTAACATTTCTAAAACATCAATTAGCCTAATTAATCATGCTCATCAACAACAAAACATGTCCAACACATTTCATCAAAAATCAAACCCATTTTCATGTTATTCTAACCTCGGCAATTTGGGCAATTTGTGTCCGATTCGGTTTTAATCCAATTAAATCCACAATCGACATTAAATCAACATTTCCCAATCGTTTCAAGTCATCCAATGATCACGAAATAAAAATTACCAAGATTTATGGCACCAATGTATTCGGCCAACACATCAAAATTGGGGAAAATTGTTCCAAACAAAATTTCTTGAAATTGATCAAATCAAACTTCAATTAAACATGTATTAAGCATACTCAAACATCCAATTTAATCAAATCATGCTCAAATACATTTTACCAAAATTTTAAGCCCTAAAATTTTCATGCTCAACCTTGCTCATAGATACCATTGTTGGAATTCTCTAAGCATCCCAAGATCATTTAACAAGCATGAAACAAGTGTGAATACAACAAGGGAGTTGCGGAATACTCACATCGATCGGTTGCGTGATGCGGCAACGAACAAAATTTCATTTTCTGCCCTCTATAGCTCACGGCAGTGAGCAGTTTGCTCCTCCAAGAATTCGGCTTTGGATCATCTTCATCAAGCTCCAAGATTTGTGATTTGATTCCAAGCTCATGGGTGGACTTCTTTATCACCTTCGCATGTCTCTCAGAGTGCTAGCTTTTGATGATTTTGCCACAAAATCACCACACTTTTGCTTCCCTTCTCTCTCGGCAGTAAGCCAAAACCAGAAGAAGTTTTTCAGCCCCGTGGGCGTGTGAGAGGAAGAAGAAAGAGAGGAGAGAGAGTTGTGTGAGTTGTTGGCTAAAAGGTGTATCAAATACACTTTTAATTAATTTTCCAAAATCAATTAATTGATTTCAAAAATCAAAATCAAAAAATTGTAAAAGGCATTTCCAAAAGTCAAATACAATTTTTGGAGCCAAAAGCATTTAATGCTTTCCAACCACTTCCATCAATCCATCAATCTATCAAATCAAGTGACAAGTTGTCACATCACTCAAAGTGACTAATGATTTGACGCTTGATGCGACTAGCGATTTGACACTTGATTTGACTTGCGTGCCGCACTCGAATTCGAAATGCGAATGCGCTCGCAAACAATTCCGGGCTCGGGTTCGCTAATTCCAAATTAACGAATTTTCTGTTGCGACGTATTTAAATGATTATGCCTAGCGAAATCACTATTCACGTCGCTAACGAATTAATTCTAAATTAACTCGTTCGCCCGAATTAAAATCTAATTTTAATTCCGCGTCGAAATCTAATTTCGATTAATATATCGAATATATTAATTTATCGATTAATTCCAAATTAATCGTTCTCTCTCTTTAATTGATATTTTATCCCAGATAAAAATATCTCTGTAATTAATCCCAGATTAATTTTCTCTCTCATCTAATTAATCCCAGATTAATTAAAGTTCGAGTCATACGTCATCGGTGAATCTTCGGGAAGTGACCCATGAGATCCCCGGATATGTTGGCAGTAAATTCGGTCGTCAGACTATCCGAACATATAAGTACCTAGTACTACATTTTACCGATTTACAAGACAAGGTTGGCTTCCAGCAAAACGTCATGCCTACCCAATTCTCCAGAAATATTCTTACAGGAATATAAGGATCTATATCAGGCGTAGTATACGTAGTATTGCGTATGTCGATCCAGTATCGGATGATCACGTGATAGGCCTGGGGCTGGAATTGTGTCTGCCCCGTACGACGCACATATCGGATGTCTGGTAACTAGTCTCTATAATCGGATATACATGACCTAGTCATAATATCCCGATAGCTGCAGCATTTAAGAGAACCAGTCACGTATCCTACGTGACCATCATCTCCACTATGACTGGACTGATACTTCCGTCTTGACATCACACCAACACACTACGATTCTCGATATACCTAGAAGAGGCGTACACAGAAACCGGTTAAAGCCCTGGACGACCAAAACCAAGTATATTTATTGTCGCAAGTATTAGCGGTGCAAGTCTCAGGTTAAGACCAAATACACCTACCCTTATTTCGGACTTCTATAGACACATAGTCATACTACCAATGGAATTCTGAGGGGGTCTATCCAGAGCGAAGCTGTTTCCCGTACCATCGGTGAAACACAACCTCCTATTACACTTGCATGAGTATTCTATACCCAAATATATGAGAACTATGTCGTTATGCCCGCACAACGCGCACAAGTGTAATACTAGTCTTTTACGCATTTATCGATGTCCAATCTCGACAATGCTCTGACTAGGGATATTTAATGATTAATCCTTCGTGGACTGATACTGTTTCATATCATTCTCAATCCAGAAACTAATCATAGGGACCTCCTATCATTTATACATCTTGGTGATCTAATCACAAATGATAAGAGAGCATCTCCTTTGTCACATAGTTAATTTGTACAACAACACTGTGATCTGTACAAATAGTGACGCTATTGGTCATAATTGTCCAACACTTTCATTATGAATCGTTCATAAAATGTGCAAATGGTTTACGCAGCAAAAGCACAGTGAACTTATTAAAGGTTTGACATTTATTGTATGACAGTGAGAAAAATTATACTCAGCAATCTATGGTAGATTCTAAGGAAACTTGTCTCTAGTCGCATTGATTGAATAATTTAAGATATGTTGGTTAATGATGATATTAAATTGTATATTTTAGCTAAAGAACACAAAGTGGCATTTTTGAATGACTTCTTCGGATAAAGAGATCAGTTGTGATTTCTTTGATTAAAGAGTACATTCTGGAATGACCCTAGAGTTTGTATTATGCTAAGATTACAATTCGGTATATTAGCTTATAGAGCCTATTGTAAACTCGGATGAGCTTTCTGGAAATTTGTGTTTTCTAATTTTGATATCAGTTAGATTGTTTGATTTTATCAAAGCATAGAGAATATATATGAAATAGAAGGGTTAGTGGGAGCGTACAAATTTCTTTCTAGTATTTTACATCATAATGACATTGTCATTATTAATGTAATAATGAGATGTTTATGAGGTAAAAAGGTTTACCTCAGTCTTTTTTTCTCCGTGAAAGCAGTGGGAGTGGTCTCTATTATATTTGATATAAAGTTTTGTATAAGATATAAAACTAAGAGAGTTATGAGATACTCATATTAATCGTACATAAGATATGATCTAATAAAGGACGCAACAAGACTATCTGTATGACAGTTATTATAATTTTTTTGACAGTTAGTGTGTGTCTTATGTATAGTATTCATCTTTCGTAAATGATGATTCCTTTTTTCGAAAGAGATATTGATTAGAATGTCTGATCAATCTTATACATCATTGGATGATGGCATAAAGAATACTATATTGAGTGCGATTAAGATATCAATTTAATCGTAATTATTATGAGTTATTTTGATATCCTCTAGACCATAAGATGTGTCTTGAACAAATTTTTTATTATCTTTGAGAAATTAAGAACGAGTTTCTTATTAACGGAGAATAAAGTTCGCAACCATTAGGGTCAGATTAGTTTTGAGTCTAATTATGACGTTAGATAGTCTACGTCATAAAGAGTCAAAAAGATGTAGTGAGAGTGTCACGGATGATTCTACTGTATGAGTAGAATTAGTTGCAACTTATGAAGTATTGACTTATGAAGTTGCACAGTGACCTCGTAGATTAGAAGTTTGTTATTAGTGTTATGTTTGCAGTTGTCTATATAGTATTTTGGATTTGATCCGTAAATACTTAGACAACTTAGTAGTTGAAGCACAATATTGATGTGGCATCTGAGTCATATTGATGTAGAACTTAGTTTCTACAAAAATATGAATGATGCTGGCTAAAGGAAACAATTGAGTTTGTTTGACAAACTCAATATGTCATAGCGGGCTTACTTGTTGTTGCCTACCTTTTGAGCGCTATGTGAGTTTTTGAGGGCCATGAGTATGTGATACACATTAAGATGTGTATATGATATCATGGATTTGCACTAGAGCAAGTGGGAGAATTTGTTAGGGTTGGTGCTTGGAGCTCCAATCTGGATCGTATTTATGTCCGATTCATGAATATGAGCAATACTTTTTTCCATAATATTAGTTATTTTGATAGCACCTCTTGTCTTTTATTATATATATTCAATCTAATTCATTAGATTGAAACTAAATCGTGTTTAGTGATATATACATATTAGACAAAGACCCGATAATATATAATGTAGTGCGTAATTACAACTTAGCTTGTAATTGACATTGCGAAGCGTTACTACTAGAAATATATTATCAAATTAAGTTCCTGGTCAAGATTTACTAACACGGGTCGGTTAGTAAAAATCCATTGAGACCAAAACATGTCGTATATCGGACTTGGTCCGATGGTTTATCCCAATGAACCATGAGTCTCGGAAGACTCATATAGACGTGTAGGTGTTTATTTGATAAATACTGACCGACTCACCGAAGATTACCTAATATATGGTACACCAACGTCAATAGAAATCTTCTTGGGTTGAGTAGCATAGTGATTCTTAGACTTGAGATACCACTGTGGATATATGAGTTATCCTCCACACTTAGATGACAGTCACGTCACCGATCTATTTAGATCATACCTCTGCATGTTCGTTGGGTATGGACTCATGCTCATGATATCCTGTGTGTATCAAGATAGGATCTGTCAGTCATGTGTACAGGGCATAGGTGTCCATTATATGATTAGCAATCTTCTAAATCCATGGTCGTGGTATATTTCGGAAGTAAGTTCCGAGTGTTATTTAGAAGATTGCTAATAGATACGTCGACACGATTATATCTATAGAGATTTGACATTTATATATATATATATATATATTATATATATATATATATATATATATATCTCTCTGGGATAATCCGGATACCTATGACGGATGGATTATACGTATGCAATGACCTCAACCTGTATGATTCAACGAGTTTATCTGTGGTCGTCATAATTTACGGGTGGGTGAATTATGGACACGAAATTGGATTTTGTGACGGATATGCCTGAATCTAGAGAGTCTCACTAAACCGTAAAGGACCAGTTCGACCTCCAACCGAACGGTTGGAACTGTATGGTTCCTTTTGGTTTCCAATAAGAACCCTCCTCAACGGCTACTAGCCGTTGGGCTGGGGCAGAGAGCCACCTAAATAAAATAAAAAATGGCCAACGGCAAAAAAAAATTTCTTATTGTAATTCCTAACATACCCCTAATAACGGTTCAATTTATGGGCATTTTCGGTATCAAAAAAGATTTTAAAATTCTATAAATATGGGTCATTTTTCATTATTTCAACACACAAATTTCTCAACTCTCTCAATTCTCTTATTCTCAATTCTCTCATTTATAATAACAAATTAGTTGTTATCATTCTCAATTTTCTTATTCTTCTTACTCCTTTCTTAAACAAAAAATGGCAAGCTCATCTGATAACATAATGTCAAATATGCCAACCCAAGAGAGCGGCCCTAGTGTCGATTCACAATCACGGAGAAGAGAAGTTAAGTCTCGTTCCTCGGATATTTTCAAAATTCATTTTCATTTAGACGATACCGATGAAGGTTCAAGAGCAGTTTGCAACCATTGTGGGGTTTCCTACAAATTTTCTGGTGGATACGGCAATATGATCAAGCACATGGAAAGACATCATGTGGTTGAACTTGGACTTGATACGACACAAACTCAAATGGCCAGGTACACATCATCTAGTAGAGGTACGAGTGTTGTAGATTTATTTAAATATTCTGATGCAAAAAATAGAGAAGAATTTGCGAAATTAACTTGTATGACACATCTTTCTTTAAGCTTTGGTGAAAAACTTCATTTTACTAATTACGTGCATAATGCTTTAAATCCTGCTGCATGTAGAATGACTCGAAACACAACAAACGTCATATTTTAAAATTATACAAGATGGTAAAATTATCTTAAACTAGTGTGGATGATTGGACTCGAGCTGATCTGAGACAACAAGAAGATGCCCCCGATGATTTTGAAGACTTGTTCGATAATGCATCTGCAACAACAAGTGCAAACGGAACGGGAGCTGAAGGATCAACTGATAATGATGATTGATAATTATAAAATTGTAAATTTCCAAAGGGGAAATATCTTAAAATTGTAATGGAACTACGTGAGCTTTGATTCCTCTCACCCCTGGAGGATACGTAGGCAACTTAAATTTTTTAAAAGTTAAGTTCAAGCTCTTTAATTTAATAATTTTATTTATTTATTAAATTAATCTAATTGTTTTTCAATTTTTTCCAATTTTTTTATATAATTCAAAAAAATATTCGAACCGGAACCGACCGATTCGGTTACGGTTCCACACTTGTGGAAGCGAGAACCGGCCGGTTCGGTTCGGTTCTGAACCGAAACCGAACCGCCGGTCAGGTCTATATACTCGTAGAGCACTAGGGCAACTTTTATGAATAATACTGATTATTAATAAATCGTTTATCCGTTAAACGAAAAATACATGCAATATGAACCTAATGGTCATTTCTTAATTAATGTGTATTTGTATTTAATATTTGATATTATTAAATACACATTAATTAATTGTCAAATTATGATATTTGACATATATTATTAATATATGTATTTGAGATATTTAATATAATATAATACATATATTTAGATTGTATTTAATTTATTTAATTATTTAATTCTTAATAATTAAATTAATTTAAAAATAAATATCTTTACCATGATTAATGTTAAGAAATAGCATGATTTGGTTGGTTCACTTGTAAAGATTTACTTTAATTTTAAAGGTTACCATTATTAATAAGTAAACTTGTTCCAATCAAATTGAAACAAAAGTAAAATAATTTATTATTTAATTTTTGTCTATTTTCGGCCATAATGCAAGAAATATAAAAGCTTTGTTTCTTTTTATTTTTGTGACACACAAGTTGAAAATGAGAATTACAAAGTAAGGTTGAGAGAAAACATGAAGAACAAAGGAATGAAGTTAAGCAAATCCTTGAATTTTGTAAGTAATTGCCAACTTTCTTCAACGAGGAAATTATTTCCATATGTTTAGGCTTCAAATTTGTGATGCTTACAATTTTCTCTACTCCTTAAGTGTGTAATTTAAATGGTTCTTAACTTGTTTGAAAGATGAGCATGTATGTTTGACAAAGTTTGCATGAAATTAGTTCATTACCATACTTTAAACCATTTGATGGTGATGTTGTCATTCTAAAGTTGCTTAGCTATTCATAAATGACCTAGAATTTTTCTTGAGTTGTTTCATGATGGTGAGACTTGTTTGGTGTGGTAAGGATTGGATTAAAGTGTTGAATTTATTTAATTTGATTTAATTTATCAATTTGTGGAAAATTATAAAATTAGGGTTCATAACCATTTCCAAATTTGGGGATTTTCATATATGTGATTTAATTTGATGTATATTAAATTTCGGATTGATTTGATTTGATCATGATCAGGTTTGAACTAAAAAGGACCAAGTTGCAAATCCTAGAAAATCTTTGGGCTGTTCGGTAATTTTAGAAAATTTGGAACTTTTATTACAAATTGTATTTTCATGTATTAGACATGTATAAATCATTTTGGGATTGATTTGAAATCACTTAAATATATTTTTGACAATTTGATGACCAAAATGATCAAAATACAAAATTTAGGGGCCTCACGGAAATAAATGATAAATCTGTTTTTCAGATAAAAATTCAGTTTTTATTTATTGAGTAATTAGAATAAATTGGTTTATTTTAATTTCCCAAGAAAAATTTTTATCGGAAACTATTTCGGAGTGAAAATACGCGAAAACGGCCAAAAACGGCGTTACTGGGTAACGGCTGCCCAAACAGTGAACTGGTCACTATTCGGGAAGTCCACGAACTGTCCAAATATTTTTGGGACTGACCTGGGCAGTCCCCATGTGCATTGGTTGGTTGGTTCGGCCGGAAACATATTTTATGCTATTTTACGGAAAAACGTTTTCGCAACAGTTTCGCGATATTTCTATATTATTTATGTCGTTATATGATATCGAATAAATATGTTTATGTGAAATATGAATGAATTATCAATATTGGATATTGAATAATTTATTTGTAAGTTTAAAAATTTAAACTACGATTTCGCCCGAACCGCGCTCCTTCCGCCGCGCCTCTCTGATATGACCCCAACAGTTTTTAACCTTGAGCTCATCGTTTTGCCACTTGTGATAAGCAGTAGCATTTTCAGCATGAATATCATTATCAATAGGATCGGGATCTATCATATCAAGAATATAGTAGAGACGTTCGTAATCCAAGACAATCTTGAGCTTACGACGCCACTCTAGAAAATTAGGGTAAGTTATTTTATCTTTGTTAAGTATTGTGGATAATGGATTCATTTTGTTCACTTACTCTGTTGAAAATTATTGTTTATTAGTTATTTTGTAATAAGCTTTTGTCAAAGTTTAAGGTCTTTTAAACAATGTTTCTCCCACTAATTTTGTTCGAATTTCACACTCCCCTATTTGGTAGACGAAAATATTGTTGGATATATTTCTAGTGGGATATCGACTTCTCACTATTAATGACATGTCTCACCTAATGGGTTTTGACACTTCCTCTTGAAAGGGTCAAAACTCCTTTTATTTTTTATCTCTATATAAGGCTCGATTTTTCCACTTCTAGCAAACAATGTCTCACCTAATGAGTTTTGATATTTTTACTAGTTAAGTTAGGTCTAACACCTTTCATCACATAACACATGTGATTGGCCCTCACCTATTGGGTTTTGGGTTTATAATCATTAGGCTACATAGCGAACAAGTCAAATAATACTTAAACATATAAGGGTCCCTCACCTAATGAGTTTTGGGATTTGCCAATATATATTTAGTGGGTTACCTGATCGTGTTGAAAGGTTAAGGCTTAATATTTTAATCTTGGGGATTAATTAATTATTCATATATTTATATGATTTTAGATTTTAGATTTTTTCTTTTAGTGCGTCTTGATTTTTTGTATCTTATACTTACATCGTGCACACACACATTTATCACATAACTTTTATGTTTGGCTCTACACGAGAGGATCCTAATCTTTTTTAAACATTTAATAAAACTGTTCAATTTGATTTATGACGATCTTTTATAATTCGGTAACTAGAGAAAAACTCCCAGAATATGATGGGGGTCCAATGTGACCACTTAAGTCCTTACCTTCTTAGGCTCTTATCGTCTTAGTGACATAGTTCTCTTTAGTACCTTTTTGTTCGAGTAGGTCTTAGGCTTTCATAGCTTGTAAAATCATATACTAATCTTGAAACTTTTAAAATATCACTCTTTGATTATCAGTTAATATTCTAATCATATTAATATATTTAATATATTTAATCAAAGTTGTATTAGGATTCTTATGGTGCTTTAATTTTTAATCCAATTAAAATTACAATTTGGGTTTATCTTCCTCAAATGAAGTTTAAGTTCTAAACTAGCAACAACTCAAATTTCATTAGGATTCTTTCCAAAAACTACTTTTAATGGAATAAGAATTCTAATCTTACTCAAAATTTAATTCTGAAAAAATTTACTAAATTTTATAATTTCAAAATTTATAAGTCAACCATTAAACTTTTAGGTATTTATAATAAAGCCCCAAAACTTTCAGAATTTACAAATTGGTCACTACGATAGAAAACAAAAAATAGATTATGTTTTTGTCAGCGCGTCATGACACACTGGTGAATGCGTCACGATGTGACACGCACATCGCGGCTCGTAATAATGCGCGTCGCGACCAGGAGTGGACAAAATCTCTTTCATGAGATTTCAAGTTCTATTCATTGTGGTTTTTCGCCAAAAAATCAACCTTTCCGAATTCCGATTGAGTTGAAATTTTGAAGAGTTGTTAGTCCATATGTCTAGTGTCACCACAAAAAAAACTCAACAAAAAAAAAATCATCCACATAAAATAATAGTCTAATGGAACAATACTTTATAGGATCCCTAATACATGCTTTAGATTTATTTTCGTCAAAACGACATAACCTAAAAACTTTGATACCACTGTAAGATTTTGTGGTTAGCTCAGAAGCATCCATGTGACTGAAATTTTAAATTTTCTTCCAAAATCACTTTAAGAATCGTGGTTATATCGTTATTGATGTAACAATTATATTAGTAAAATTAATCACTATTAATGTTAAACATGTATGCAAATAAGTTTTATTTATCAACATAAATAATATTTAATAATAATAAAACATACATGAATATTTTATTCTTTTCTTGAGCCTTTCTTGAATTCCTTCTTGAATTTTTCCCTTGTATAGTGCACCAAGCATTGCACCTCTAGTTGGCACACAAGTTCTCCTATAATAACAAATTGCTCCCACTTAAGAACAAAAAAAAACTCTTTTTCTTTTCTAGGATGTTGAAGTGTTATATTTAATATCAAAGAAATAATATTTCCTTAAATTAACCTTGGAACAACCAACGCTCAAGACCATCTACCATTTATTCAAATGACGTGGATAATCAAATGAGGATATATTAGTGAACCAAGAGTACTATGCACAAGTCATCATGTGATCTCATATCAGAGGATATGACGATATTAACGTATTATTATGAAGATCAATGACCTTAAATAATATTACCATGTGATCTTACGCTTATGTGGTTGTGTTCGATATTTCATTCTACTAACGAAACTATCTATTATTTATGTCATTATGATATGAGACTCGTCATCCATTCTATTAACATCATATGTCAATCTAGGCGACACACAATAATATTGGTCAAGTGATATATTACCGTCATGTATAATAATCACATTTTACCAAGAACTTTATTTGAGACTAATTCGTATAAATATCTTTGACTCTCATAATCAAAAACGTCTTTTGGATCAAAGATATTCATCTGACATAATGTCTCGGGACATACACATAAAATATGGATATATTGATGTGTAGAAAATAAATGACTCTCATTAAGAAATAATAAATTGTATTACAAAATATTTAGTCTCCAAGACTTATGGTTCATTGAGAAACCATTGGAATCGTATATTCCGGTATACGACATGTACTGGTATCAACGGTTTACTTTACTGACCAAATAGTGTAAACCTTGACCAGGAACTGTCTGAGAATGACAACGTCATGATAATACTCAATGTCAGTTGCGACGCTTTTGCAACAGCATCATAACTAGTCATTCTAAGGTCATTATGTCTTTACCATATTAAAAGATATATATCATATTATAGAAACTGCATATATTATTCATAATATTAACGTTTTACAGTAGTATTCATAAAGAAATACAACCGGGAATTGGCGCTCTGAGCACCAACCCCAACAAAAACTTTCACTTGCTCTAGTGCCAATAACGATTGTATCTAATACCCATCGACTCCACGTGTTTATCAAACAACTTCGGAGGTATGGCCTTCGTCAGCGGGTCTGCTACATTATCTTCACTCGATACCTTGCACACGATAATATCCCCTTGCGACACAATCTCTCGAATGATGTGGTACTTGCGTTCCACATGCTTCGACTTCTGATGCTCCCTCGGTTCCTTTGCTTGCGCAATGGCTCCAGTATTATTACAGTATAACGAAATAGCATTCTCGATACTTGGGACAACTCCCAATTCTGTGACAAAGTTCTTTATCCACACAGCCTCTTTTGCAGCTTCAGAAGCTGCAATATATTCCGACTCAGTGGTGGAATCTGTTGTTGATCTCTGTTTGGAACTCTTCCAACAAACTGCACATCCGTTAAGGGTAAATACGAATCCATATATAGACTTTCTATCATCGGGATCCGATTGGAAATCAAAATCTGTATACCCGTTAACTTACAATTCGTTTCCTCCATAAATTATTAACTTATCCTTAGTACCTTTAAGATACTTCAAGATATGTTTAATGGTCATCCAATGGTCATTACCTGGATTGGACTGATATCGACTAGTTACGCAAACAGCGAAACTGATATCAGGCCTTGTACATAACATGACATACATTATGATACCCAAACACGAAGCATAAGGTTGGTTAGACATTCTAACCTTCCCATCTTCTGTTTGTGGACTCATCTTCTTTGAAAGATGAATCACATGTCTGAACGGTATGTTTGTTGTCTTACAGTTACCAAAATTATACCGTTCCAAGATCTTATCTATGTACGTTGATTGGGATAACCTAATCAGCCTCATTTGTCTATCTCTATAGAGTTTTATCCCTAAAACATAGGAAGCTTCTCCCAGGTCCTTCATGGAGAAATTCTTACAGAGATACGCTTTGACGCTTTGTAATATACCTAAATCATTCCCAACGATTACGATGTCATCAACATATAGGACTAAAAATATGACCATGCTCCCACTGCCCTTCTGATACATACAGGATTCTTCCGAATTCTTGAGAAAACCATACGATCTAATAATCTCGTCGAATCGAAGATTCCAACTTCGTGAAGCTTGTTTAAGTCCATAAATGGACTTCTTAAGCTTATATACCATACCAGAGTTTTCGCTGGACGTAAAACCTTCCGGCTGTTCCATATAGATTTCTTCATCAAGAAATTCATTTAGAAAAGCCGTTTTGACATCCATTTTCCAAATCTCGTAGTCATGATACGCAGCTATAGAAAGTAAAATCCGAATAGAGTTAAGCATTGCTACTGGTGAAAAAGTTTCATCGTAGTCGACGTCAGGTCGCTGCGTGTAACCTTTTGCTACCAGTCGGGCCTTGTAAGTTTCAACCTTACCGTCAGGTCCTCGCTTCCTCTTGTAAACCCATTTACAACTGATAGGAACAATTCCTTCGGGAAGCGGAACCAAGTCCCAAACTTGATTCTCATGCATTTAGTATATCTCAGATTTCATGGCACTTTTCCATTTCACGGAGTCGATGTCCAACATCGATTCTCTATAGGTGAAAGGATCAGTCTCTTCTACTAAGAGAACATCTAGACTCTTTTCTTGTATCAAATACAAGCGTTCAGGAGGTCTAGATACCATTTCTGACCTACGGAGAGTGTGTGTTGAAGGTCCTTCATCTACTTGAACTTCAGGTTCCTCCGTTGGTTCGTTGTTTTTCAGGTTGTACTTCATCAAGTTTAACATGTCTATGATTACCACCTTCTGACAAAAATTCTACTTCTAGAAATTTTACGAAGCGAGCTACGAACACGTTTCGATGCTCGATATCATAGAACAGATATCCCCTCGTATTCGAAGGATATCCAACAAACCTAAACTTTTGCCCTCGAGGTGAAAGCTTATCTTGCTGAGTCACCCTGACATAGGCAGGACAACCCCAAATCTTAATGTAACTAAGATTTGGTCTCCTACCGAACCATATCTCATAAGGAGTCGTAGGAACAGTTTTTGAAGGAATCTTATTCAAAAGATGTGCAGCTGTTAAAAGAGAGTAGCCCCATAAGTAATAGGGCAAATCTTTGAAACTCAACATTGATCGGACCATATCCAATAAATTCTGATTTCTCCTCTCAGACACTTCATTGTGTCGTGGAGTACCTGGAAGGGTATATTAAGCGAGAATCCCATTCTCCTTCATATAATGCATGAACTCACTTGTAGACAACAGAAACTGGGAGACGCATGTTGTCCCGGGCTCGCGGCCCGATCGGGAGTACGGAGTAGCCACGGGGGACTAAACCGGAGAATAATGGAGTCGCCACCCGGTGTGAGCCGGGAAAATGAGATTTAAGGCCGCACTCACCCCTCGCAAGGGAAGACCTCAAACCGTTGGGTTCGGAATGGTCCCTTACTTATGCCACTTGTAATGAAAGGATTTATATGATAATTTAATCAGGCTTAAGTAATACTTATTTCTAAGAATTTCATGCTTCTAAATCCACATACATACATCAACAAGTTCATCTGAATTTATATGTAACACATATTCGAATTTGCGTACAGCCTATTTGCATGTAATCTATGTCTCAATTTGCATACATAAGGTTTATCATACGACAAGCATACAAGTTAATGACCGCATTGGTGGACATAGAAGCGCAAACAAATAGCATTCTTACTAGCATTCATATTAAGAAAAGATATTTAAGCGCATAACAGAAATAGACAACTAGAGAGGTAATACAAATGCATAACGTAAAAAATGGGAACTATGTGCTAAGATAGACATGTCGTAATGTGATGCAAGAGGATCTGTTTACCGTGGGTGTTCGTGCAGCATTCGTAGACGCGTTCGAACGGTAAACAGAAGGTTCTCGTTCGATTAGCGTTCGTAAACGCGTTCGAACGGAAATGAAACAGAATGCTCACGTTCGTATAGTGTTTGTGAACGCGTTCGAACGGAAATGAAACCTGATGCATGATAAGGCAAAAATGCATGCGCGTTTGAGTTGCGTTCGTAAACGCGTTCGAACGGGAACAGACCTAATGCATGAAATGGGACGCAATACATAAATGGCAAATAGTACAATGCGAGGCGCGGCGAAGCATCGTGGTAAAGGATTTTAACCTCTTCAATTAGAGGACCTCTCATCGCACTTACTAAGCCCATGAGCTCGATCGCATCATGCGTACAAACATAAAGACAATCATATCAAACTAAGTATGCCCGATTGAACACATCTTACATCCAACCGAACACACATCAACCGGCGCGGCAAGCATCGTGGTAAAGGGCTTTAACCCCTCCCCATAGGGGATCTTTCATTCCACTTACTAAGCTCATACGCTTGATTGAACCATGCATAAAAAGATAAAGACAATCATATCAAACTAAGTATGCCCGATTGAACACATCTTACATCCAACCGAACACATATCAACCGGCGCGGCAAAGCATCGTGGTAAAGGGCTTTAAACCCCTCCCCATAGGGGATCTTTCATTCCACTTACTAAGCCCATGCGCTCGATTGAGTCATGCATACAAAGAATTAAACACAATAATATCAAACTTAGTATGCCCGATTGAACGTATCTTGCATTCAACCGAACACACATCAACCGGCGCGGCAAAGCATCGTGGTAAGGCTTTAAAACCCCCCCCCTAAAGGGATCTTTCATTCCACTTACTAAGCCCATGCGCTCGATTGAATCATGCATAAATAAGCAAACATACAGAATTCAAGTGACGAAAAATAAATAAACCAAAGCAACACAAAACAAAAGAGGGTGTCGTTTCAAGCGTAAGCTACGTGAGTTGTGTCCCGATTACAGATCATATTACCGTCCATTCAAAATCGGCTATGAAATTTATGTCCGGTTTTCCATCCGATCCGATACCGCGAGAGTTGACACATCTCTCATTTATATTCCACAGCCACAACATACAACATCTCATAATTCATGCATATTTATCTACTCAAAAGGCCATAACATCTCATTTCAACATGACAATCACGCAAGCAATATTTAAGAAATAGTACAAAAAAAGCGAGTGTGAAAGATACCCTCAGGTCTAACCTTTTTGCCAACTTCAGGCTTGCGTTTCACCGACGTCGGAAGGGTACAGCTTCTCAACTTCTCCGGTTCACTGGTTTAGCGTTCTAGCTCACTGCTTTGCGCTGTTTTGCTTGCGGTTTGAACTCCGTTCTGCTACTGTTCGGCCTCTGTTTTGCTGCTCTATGTGTTCAGGTCACCTGTTTTGACGTTTCAACGGACTGTTCCAAGTTTTTGTGTGGGTTCTTAGTGCAGTCTTGTGTGATTATTTTAAGGATTATGAATGCAGTTTTTTATGTTATTACTTTAAGTTTTCTTAGGGAATGTTTTAAGAGGATTTTGCTGCTGTTTTCGGGGGGGAAATGGGCTGCTATTTTGGGGTATTTTAGCGGCTGTTTGGAGCGTGTTTGGGCTGCCGTTTGGGGGTATATTTTTCGGTGATGTGTGGAGGCTTAGGGGGCTGTTATTTTCGGTTATGGAGTGGAGGAGATTTGTGAGGTTTTATGGAACGTGTAGGGCTGATCGGTTTGTGAATGTGCTTTTAATGTGAAGGCTTCGGGTTATTTTCTTTTCTCTTGTGATTTGTGTGAGTTTTGTGTGTATTTATTTTATGAGCTAGGGGAGTGCATGTCTTGGTTAGGTTGTTTATATAGAGAAGGGCTAGGGCTTCACCTTGTCTCACAAGGAAGGGATTTGGTGCATTTAAAGGGAGGATTGATTTGGTGTTGAGCAAGGAAAGTCAAAGATTGAGGGGGACAAATCTTGGCTAGATTAGGAATACAAAATATTTAATATTTTATGATTGATTTTAATTAGGCATGACATCTTTTTAATTTAGTATGTGATTTGTTTAGTTAGGAAGTTAATATATTTGATTTATCTTAATTAGGTATGATTATATTTTATGTGTTTATTTAATTGGTAAATGGTTTTAAATATTTTATTTAATTCAATGTTTAATTTAATTAAATTGGGATGTGTTTTATGGGCTTTGGGTAATTGGGCTGGGGTGCGAGGCTAGCAGCAAAACCAGAAACACCGACGCCGTTCAAACGCCAATTCGAACGCTACAACGAACGTCCGCAATCTGCCTGACATTCGAAACGAAGTAACGAACGCAGCACTAACGAAGACGTGAGCTTGTGAAATGAACTGATGACGACGTACTATTTCGAATTTCCCCTTCCGACCTCCGTTTCCCGCAATATCCTTAGCTAAAAAGGTAGTGCCTCCAACTGAGACTCATCATCGGGTTTCACATGCGGAATTGCAATGCCTACATCACTGCTCATATATTCGCCGCCTCGATCAGATCGAAGACATTTAATATATTGACCAGTTTGTCTTTCTACTTCATTTCGGAACTCTTTGAAATTTTCAAAGGTTTCCGATTTTTGTCGCATCAAATAGACATAACCGTACCGTGACAGATCATCGGTAAAGGTAACGAAGTATGAATAACCACTGTGAGCAGTCGACTTAGTGGACCACATACATCAGAATGTACGAGTTCCAGTAAGTTAATGGTGCGGTGTCCAACACGGAAAATGGGGCTTTGGTCATCTTGCCCTGAATACACGATTCACAAGTTGGATAGGATTCAATGGTGAGATCTGGTATCAAACCATTCCTAACTAATTGGGTAAGGCGTTTAACACATATATGACCTAGTCGCATATGCCAAATTTCAGTATTATTAGTTACAGGTAAACTACGTTTATTAACTCCAGTGTTTAAAATATCTTGTGAAGTTTGAAATGTATAATGACCATGCTTATTTGGACAACAAATGATCTGAATATTACATTTATCATACAAATACAAAGAATAGTTCTTAATATTAATACGAAAGCCTTCTGTATCCAATACAAAAAGTGATATAATATTAGCTACATATCCAGGTACAAAATAACAATCATTTAACAAAAGTGTCCCTTTCAGCAAAGGGATCTCGCATACTCCCACTGCAACTGCATCCAGTGAGTCTCCACTCATGAACCGCAACTGCATCTCTCCAGGCTTCAGTTTCCTATTTTCCTTCAGCACCTGCAACGAATTGTAAATGTGAATGGGACAAGCAAAATCTAAAATCCAGGTGGAAGTAACGGCTTCACAAGCCAAAGATATATCAATAACGTGAAAAATAAATGTACCTGATGTCGATGCTTTCTCTCTCCTCAGCTGGGCAATGTAGTCAGGACAGTTTCTTTTCCAGTGCCCGACTTTGCTGCAGTGATGGCATTTGTCTTCAAAAGCCCTCATGGGCTTTGCTATCTTTGCCTGTGGTTGAGGACCGAGACCCTTCTTCTTCTTCTTCCCTTTTTTTTTATTTCCCTTTGACCAAGTCTGGGAAGAAGCAGAAAGTGAAGTAGGTCTGGGAGGGCGAGTCGGTACTCCCTTCTTGAGGTCCTCTTTCGCCGTGAGCAACATCCTATACAGCTCTTGGTAGGTGCAGACAATCCCGTTCATGCTGAAGTAAATCACAAACTGGCAATAAGAAGCTAGGAGCGAACCAAGAATGACACTGCTACCGAGAATGTCATTCAGAATGAGATTATGTTGCCTCAATTGATCGATCAAATCGATCATCTTAAGAACATACGGGCTAACAGCTTGCCCCTCATCCAATCGCGCATGGAACAGTTCCATTGCGACCTTATGAACAACAACTTGTTCTTGGTTCTCAAACGATTGTCTTAATCATGTCATCATAGTATAAGCATCTGACATGCCATAATATTGTTTCTTGAGTCCCGGTGAAAGCGAACTTAAGATGTATGATTTAACTTTTAAATCATCATCCTTCCAATCTTGGAAGACTTCGCGTTCTTCCGGTGTAGCGTCTCTCTGCCACAGTAAGGGGCATTGGACCCTCAAGAACATATCTCAACTTCTCGAATCGAGACAATCCTCAATCCGAATCCCAATCGGCGAAGTTATCAGCGCCTTTAAGTTTGTTCGCATCAAGCATACGCGCAACTGATTAGTGGATGGTGCCGCCATCGCAAATCTATCATATAGATCACGAAAAATGGTTAGGAAAATTTAAGCAGTTTCATATAATATCATAAGCATAAACTAGATCATGGATTTTTAATCTAAAAATGCCCCTCCCACTAAATCATGCAATACTGTAATCCTCAAACAGACTACAAAGATTTAATAATTAAATTAAATACAAATAGTGAAAGGTGGATCCCGTGAATATATTTCAGCTCACAACAGAGGCACGGTCTCGCCTACGTATATTCATCAGGTAGACACTCATTTGTCAATCACTCATAGTGACTCATGGCTTTCCCCGGTCCTGGTCGTTTCTCGTTGTGACTGCTAAGGCAGGCCCACAAGGAGACGTACAAAGGTTAAACTCGTAAATGATAAACTCAAACTACTTGCGTAACCCTGACAGCTAGGGCACGTTCAGGATTGCGCTTTCGCTTGAATTTATCTAGTATCTAATATACATCCAGTATAAATAAATCTCTATCGGCTACACCCTCACAGCAGAGGCACGGTCTCGGATGTAGTCACGGAGAAATGTTCATAAACCCTATTGACAAGACGGACCATATAACATGCATCAAATACATAATTACATTTAAATCTTATTAATTAGGGATTTTCCGCTAAGTGTCATACACCCTAAATCTAATCAAATTAGATTAAAACATGCATGTATAAAGTTAAGAAAACATGATTAAACATTGAATTTAAAGGGCTAATCATATTAGGGGTCCTACAATCAGAGTCGCTCTTATACCATTTTGAAAGGGGTTTTAGTAAAGCAGCGGAATAGTGGAAAATCAAAATTTTCCGATTTCAAAAATTTTTCTCAGATTAATTAAATAAACTAATTTTTTTAATTATCCAATTATCAAATTATGAAAAATTGCACAATAAATCAATTTTTTGTACAATTATTGAATTGCCCCTAAAACAAACATTTTGTTCATTTTAGTCCTTAATTGTTCAAAATAATTTTGGATGATTCTAAATCATTACTAATATGAATTTAACATGTCCTACACATTAAAAAAAAAAACAAATTGCAACATGAAACCCCAAAAAATCATCATCAAGGCCGAGAGCCTCCCTAAGGCCAAAATTGTGCATTTTGTATTTTCCATGTTCAAAACACATCCAAATGAAATCCAATCAACATGAGATTTTATATGTATCATATACACATCCAAATACACAATATAAATGAAAAGCCTCAAATTTGGAAGTGGTCTTAAACCCTAATTTTTCAATTTCATCAAATTGGACAAATTAGACCAATTGTTAAATCCAATACTTCAATCATGTTTCTTCCATTCCAATCAAGTCTCACCATAATGAAACAACTATAGAACAAATCTAGGTTATTTAAGAGTGGATTGGCCACAAGTTTCTCAAACTATCAAAAGTATGTTTATTAACATATTAGAAGCATTCTTTGAACTTAATACATGTTCAACCCCATTATCAAACTTCCATCCACCAAAAACACAAATAATAAAGAATAGAAAAAATATAAGAAACTCATAACATGTTGCCTAGAACTCAATGAACATTTTCCTCTCTAATAGAAAGTTGGAAAAACTTACTAAATTTCAAGCTTTCCTTTGTTTTCTTTTCTTTTCTCCCAAGCTTCTTTGTTTTCTTTTAATGGAGTATTTTTTATAAGTGTTTCAAGGTTATGAACCCTAAAGAAACAAAATAATTTATATATCCTCCATTATTTCTATCGCCGAAAATTTGGAGACAATAAATAAATATCTAGATATTTTATTTTGTTTCAATTTCTTTAAAATGCAACTTGCTAACTTGATTAAATGATCATTACACTTTAATGACTAATTCAAATAAGTCAACAATTGCAACTAAGTCATAAATTAAATATCATAACTTAAAATATTCATACTTTAATTAATTTAATCATTTAACAATTAATTAATTAATTAAATACAAATATATTAAATATATGTATTATATTTACAACAAATATCAAATACATATATATTTATGATATTGGTCAAATATCTCATTTGACAATTAATTAATGTGTATTTGAATTAATCTAACATTAAATACAAATACACAAAAATTAAGGAAATGACTATCGGGTCCCTACACATGTATTTTTTGTTTAACCTTTAAACGACTTTATAAATAATCAATATTATTTATAATATTGCCTTAGTGTTCTACGAGTATATTTCATTAGTGAGACTCTCTAGATTCAGGCATATCCGTCACGAAATCCAATTTCGTGTCTATAATTTATCCACCCGTAAATTATGATGATCACGGATAAACTCGCTGAATCATACAGGTCGAGGTCATGGCAAATGTATAATTCCTCCATCACAGGTATCCGGATATATCCCAGAGATATAGATGTAAACGTCAAATCTCTATAGGGATTATCTCATCGACGTCTCTATTAGCAATCTCAAAAAGAACATTTAAAACTAACTTCTAAATTGTACCACGGGCCCATGGTTTTTATCTGATTGCTAATCATATGGACTACATATGCTCTGATACACAGAACTGACGGATCCTATCTCGATACACACAGGACACCCTGAGGATCTATCCACACCCAATGAACATGCAGAGGTCTCATCTAAATAGATCGGTGACGTGACTGCCATCTAAGTGTAGAAGATGTCTCATGTGCCCACAGTGGTATCTCAAGTCTAAGAATCACAAATGTTTCTCAACCCGAGAAGATTCTTATTGACGTTGGTGTACCATCCATTAAGAATCTTCGGTGAGTCGTTCAGTGTTTATCCGCTATAAACACCTACACGTCTATACTAGTCTCCAAGACTTATGGTTCATTGAGAAACCATTGGAATCATATATTCCAGTATGTGACATGTACCGGTCTCAACGGGTTTACTTTGTTGGGGTTTTAAGGGGGAATATCGGTAACGCAGCGAAATAGTGGAAAATCAAAATTTTCCGATTTCAAAATTTTTTCTTAGATCAATTAAATAAACTTATTTATTTAATTATCCAATTATCAAATTCTGAAAAATTACACAAGAGATCAATTTTCTTGGTAATTACCGAATTGCCCCAAAACTTTGTAAATTGATTATTTTAGCCCAAAAATTATCAAATATAATTTTGGATGATTATAAATCATTTCTAAAATATTTTTCAACACATCTAATCATCAAAATCAGATTTAACACAAATCCCCAATTTTTTTCTAATTGCCGTGACAACCCCAAAATTTTCAAGTAATTGCATTTTGGTCCCTTTTGTTCAAAACATGCCAAGATCAAATCCAATCAACCCAAAAATTTACATGCATCATATTCATACCATAATACATCACATATATGAAAATCCCCAAATTTGGAGTGGGTTATGAACCTAATTTTTCAATTTCATCAAATTGTCCAATTTCACCAAATTTACAAAATCCAACACTTTAATCCATTCAATACTTCACCAATCTAGCCTCACCACTTTGAAACAACTCTAGAAAAATTCTAGGTCCCCAAGGAGTGGCTTACCAACTCTAGAATGGCAACTTGATTTTCTAAAAATCAAAAGTGAAGCTTTGAACCCATTTCAAGCTTACTTACATGCATCAATCTTTCATTCAAGTTCACAACAACTAAAACACAAACTATAAGTAGAGAGACAACATCAAAGCAATACAAGACGAAGCTAAGCATGTTAGAAACATTTTTCATGTTGGAAGATTTGAAAGAAAACTTACAAAACCTTAAGATTTCCAAGCTTTTCCTTCTTTTCTTCAAACTTTTCTCTCAACTACTTTTGTGTTTCTTTTTGTATCTAATGAACTTCTTAAACCCTAAAAAATGAAACAAACAATATATACCTCCTCCATTAGGGCCTTGGCCGAAATTAGGTGTAGGAAAATATCTAGATATTTAATTTTGTTTCATTTAAAGTTACTTTATCAACTTGTTAATTTGATCATTACATCTTTAATGAAAATTCAACAAGTCAACAAAAGCAACTCAAAAATATAACAATTATATTTATTTAGGTATATGGCCGAAAATTACATTCAAATTAAAGGAAAATGATATTTCAATTTTAAACACTTTAAACAAATATCAAAGAAGTCAAATCCAATTTGACTACCATTTCCTATACTTTAAAGTCAATAATAACACTTATAATCATTTCCTAACTTTATCATTTGGTAAGATATTTATATTTTAATTATATTAATTATTTAACAATTAATTAATTAATTAAATACAAATATCTCAAATATATGTATTATATTTACATTAAATATTTCAAGTACATATATTAATGATATATGTCAAATACCTTTATTTGACAATTTATTAATGTGTATTTAATAATATCATATATTAAATACAAATACACATTAATTAGGAAATGACTGTTCGGCCGTTCGCATGTATATTTCGTTTAACGTTTAACCGATTTATAAATAATCACCATTATTCATAAAAGTTGCCCTAGTGCTCTACGAGTATATTTCATTAGTGAGACTCTCTAGATTCATGTATATCCGTCACAAAATCCAATTTCGTGTCCATAATTTACCCACCCGTAAATTATGACTACCACGGATAAACTAGATGAATCATACAGGACGAGGTCATTACATACGTATAATCCCTCTGTCACAGGTATCCGGATAATCCCAGAGATATAGATGTAAACGTCAAATCTCTATAGGTATTATTTCGTCGACGTTTCTATTAGCAATCTATAAATAACATTCGGAACTCACTTCCGAAGTATACTATGGCCATAGATTTAACTGATTGCTAATCACATATGGACTACCTATGCCCTGTACACAGGACTGACGGATCCTATCTTGACACACACAGGATATCCTGAGGATCGGTCCACACCCAACGAACAGGCGGAGGTCTGATCTAAATAGATCGGTGACGTGACTGTCATCTAATTGTGGAAGATGTCTCATACATCCACATTGGTATCTCAAGTCGAATGACCACTATGCTACTCAACCCGAGAAGATTCTTATTGACGTTGGTGTACCATCCATTAAGAATCTTCGGTGAGTCGTTCAGTGTTTATCCACTATAAACACATACACGTCTATACGAGTCTCCCAAGACTCATGGTTCATTGGGATAAACTATCGGACCAAGTCACGATATACGACATGTACTGGTTTCAACGGATTTGACTAACCGACCTGTGTTAGTAAATCTTGACCAGGAACTATATTTTGATAATATACATTTAGCAGTGACACTTCCCAATGTCAATTACAAACTACCTTTGTAACTGTGTACTGCATTATATATTATCGGGCCTTTGTCTAATATATACATATCACTAAACAACATTTAGTTTCAATCTAATCGTAATCAGATCGAATACGTATATAAAAACAAGAGGTGCAACCATAAATAAGTAATATTATGGAAAATGGGATGTTTGTATTCATGAATCAGACATAAATACGGTCCGGATTGGCGCTCTGAGCACTAACCCCAACATACTTTACTGACCAAGTAGTGTAAACCTTGACCAGGAACTGTCTGAGAATGACAACGTCATGAGAAATTAATGTAAATCAAGTGTAGTAAATCAAATGATATTATTTCATATGTATATATTTATGAAAATTAATGTAAATCAAGTGTAGTAAATTATTTTATTAAATAATATCATTGACTAAACGAATATTCGTATTCGATTCGTTTATTAAACGAATTGAATACAAATCCTGATATTAGGATTTGTTTAATAAACGAAACGAATCGAATACGAATCCATCATATTTTGATTCGATTCGTTTAGGATTCGATACAAATTTGATTCGTTCATTCGTTTTGTCACCCCTAGTCATACCCCATTTGAGTTTGGGTGTAAGTGTTGTTGGGCTTTATTTAAGGGGGCAATATGTATTTTCCCTTTAAGAATATGCTTGGCTTAGAAATAGAAAGTAACTTTTGGAAAACGAAAACAGTACAAAAGTTTCTTATATTATTGAAATTCTTTTCCATTTTATTCCAATTTTTTTTCTTCAAATACCAAAAAAAAAAAAAAAAAAAAAAAAAAAAAAAAAAGCTTAGCTTTCACCTGTTTTAAACGTGGAGAGAAAAAACAAGGTAAAGTAACATTTATGCTACTTCCCTGATTGGGGAATATGTTGAAGGATTATTGTACAACAAAGGCTTTATTCATCTTGAAAGTTATATAATACAAAAGAATAGGTGCTTTGCAAACCTCACATTTTATCTTCAAATTATTTGAAATGATTTTCAAACTAAACATTATTGAGGTGGTGATAATGAATTCAAATTTTCCTTATCCGTGTGGCCGACCCCACTTAATTAATTTTTTTAAAAAACTTTTGTTTAATTTGACTATTTTAATATTACTATGAAAAGTGTGATGAAAAAATGATAATTCACAAATATTGATATATGATTTTATTTTATGCTTAAAAAAAGAATTACAATGTATTTTTATTGATCGAGTAAAAATTAAAAATCTTAATTCTTGTTCAAAACTCATTTTTAAAATAAATCACAATTAATAATTGTAATTTTTTTATCATTAACCAAAGACATTTTAAACAAACAGTTCAAACAGGAATACCAAATAGGGCATCATGGGATTAATAAATTGGAGTCTCGCAGAAAAACAGTCAACTTCTACACACATGCGCAGATGAACCAAACAGAAGCCAAAAAGCTTTTACAGGTTTTCTGATTACAGCTATATATATACAATTATGATTTGTTCTGAGTTCTACTTTTAATTTTAATTCGGAATTTGGGGGCTGTATTACCTTCTGATGGCTCAGGCTTCGTTTCTACTACCTTGGCGATCATTACATTTGATCCACTGGGTTCATTTGGTTTCAATTGCACAGTTGCCTTGTTTCTGGGCAGCCAACTCGTCTACTGATGGCGCCTTCGCCTCTTCACTCAGTATCTTCGCCAACTCTTTCTCCTTCCGTTTTTTCTCTTTCTTTAGACGCTTCTTCTCCAAATACTCGGGATCTTCCCTGTTCCGTCTTTTCTTTCTCTTTCTTCTTCTCCTTTTCTTTTCCGAGAAAAGGTGAACCTAATGAATTGCCATTCAAATCATGTCTAGGAACAGAGAGGGTTTGTAGACTCGCGTATTTTTTAGCATCGATGTCTATACTGTTTTCTTGCATGCCGCTGGGTGACAATGGATCATCTGGTTGAAGTGCATAGATACTTGCTTGATTCAGCAGTGCACTGGAGTTCCTTCCCAAAATTATCACCTTCACTTGGAAGTTTTGCGCTGCCAATGCTAGCAGTCATCCTGGACCCGTGATCGTGACACGAGTTGACCTCTTCGATATTGTGATTACTAAAGCTCATTGCCTCTGCCGAATTCCTTTGGGGTGCATCTACAGAAACAGAACTAGTGGTGCCACGATCATTTTCACGTTTTCCACCTTGAGATATATCAACAGTTCTATTATCAGCCTCCTCTGCTCTACTGGTTGCAGTAGATTGTTTAACCCTAATCTTAACAACCGGCTTCTTCCTTTCATGACCATTGGAAACAGTATCTGCATCCTTTGAAACTTCCGGGATTGGCGTTTTCCATTCATGGCCATTGGAAATAACATCTGCATCCTTGGGAGCTTCTGGAACAACCAGCATATTCTCGTCAAGGCCATTGGCAACACAATCTACCTCGGGAGCATCTGGAATAGCCAAATTATCCTGTGAAAGGTTTGGGACATCTGTAGGAGGTTCTGTACGCTTCATTCCTGTGACAAAAGATGCAAAGATGTTCTTCTGCTCACTAGTTTCTGCATCACCTAGAAGCGACAATTTATCCCTTGGCACTCCATATAGAGTGGGGGCTCTGAAAAGGAAGTCAGAATTCAACACAAGTTAGTTTTGCATGACAACTTAAGACAAAAAGTTAAACACCAACGCTCCTTTAAATTGGAACGGCGAGGAAACAAAGTACATATTCAGCCTACAATCTTGCACAACCATTCCAATCCTAGAAAGGGGCAAGAGTACCACTTCCTCACTTCTAAGTTGCAGCAATCTAGGCAACAACGGCAAGACAATGCCAATAGCATAATTCACAACTTGGTAAACCCAAATACTGGATTGATTTGGAATCCCAAGATGAAATAACTAATGAGGTTAAAATATATATACTTATTAGCTACAGAAAATCACAATACATCGACCACAAGGTAGTTCTAATTCTACAATCACAGAAGTAATGTTACTCGTAATAGAAATTACTGGTCATAAATAACCATATTTATGTAACATGATCGCTTTTTAAGACGGTAATAATTTACCGTGATAATTATCCACATAAAAATTCAGCCAATCAATCTAAAAAGGGAAGAAAACAGTAAACTCACCTTCCTGCAAGGATTTGTAAAATGCTGAACAAGTGATGACGAAGGAACACATTATTGAAAGCTATACGGCTTTCAAGCAGATTAAGCAAAGCCACAAGAGTTACGGTCTTAACTTCATGATTATAATCAGATTCACCTTTTATCTGACATATCCTCATAGCATGAATACTCAATTTCACCTGTCCTGCAATAATAGGATATTGGAAGTTAAGAAGTCGCACCATCATTTTTCCAAGAATAAATCGAAGAAAATCCATCAGCAAATGCCCATAAAATGACAGTTTTCCCACTGAAAGGTAAAGAGAAAAGAGCAAAACCTCTCAAGGATGGTTCTTCTTCTATAAATTTGATAAACAATGACAGTGCTGAATCTATGCCATTGCAGTGGAACTCAAGATCAAGGAGTGCTCTGCTTGCTTCAACTCGAACTTGCCATATCGTATAGAAATCCCGAAATGGTTTGATAAGTTCAACAACCTGATCCTGCCATGAATAATGACAAGTAAATCAAAATAAGTTTAGAAAGCAATCCATCAAGGGAACAAGAAAATACTTACAAGGGAGATGAATCCAGAAAGCTTTAATGCAATTTGTGTCAAAGTTCGGATGCAGCTGATTGTCAAGATGCCGTTGTAACTTGGCATCAGCCTAATGAATGCCAGTTGATAGAGAGTTAATTACAATTGTCACTTTACAAAATGCATTTCCAATTACAGAAAATTAACTTTCACCTGTCAAACTGCAAAAGACGATCAATGCGCTTGAGAAGAGATGATAAAAAGAGAATACTCTGTTACAAGAGACGCACCAGGTACAAGTAAGCCTCCAAAGCACAAAACAAAATGTAGAGAAAAGAAATAGGTTTTAACAATTCTATATGATACAAGAATACGAAACTAAGGTCTTAAATCACTTGTCACCGTGTTCAAGTGAAATTGGAAATCAAATCCAACCTTGACAAACAGTAGTGGATAACTGGGTATGATGAGATGGGTGGCATGCCAAGAACAAATTTTAATTAAAAGATTAGCATATCACCTAAAAGTTCAATTCTGAACCACACCAAGCAGCAAGATAGAAGCCTATTAAACTCCACCAAATTGGTAAATTTTACTCCTTTCAGAGGAAAAAATGGTAAGAAACAAAACTTATATTAAAGGGAAAATAATCACCAAAATCAGACAAGAAGTCAGCAGATGCCAGGTAAATCTAACCTATCTCACCTTGTATTAAGCGAGCATATATAAGATATGACTAAGCTCACACAACAAAGACCCTAAAATAAAGGGTGATTAAAATTTACATAAAGAAGACACAAAGACATTGATTGGTTTTAGGTAAATTTCAATTTTCAAATACTTGGGAAACTCTGAGTTTAGAATAAGAACTCAGGTATGCCAATAGTTTTTTTGAAAAATTCAATCTAATTTGAATTTTATATTCTTTAATCTAAAAACTCTACGCATATGTGGTTCACACACACATATTATAGGTGTAAATAAATATTATTTTAGAAGACAAACAATAATTTGAATAATTCTATTATTGTTCAAGGATCTATCGAAAAATAGCATTAACCAATGAATCCATGAGAAAAATAGCATTAACCACCTGTTGCCCAAATTCAAGCTCGCCAACTGACTGGACCAGAGCAGCAAGCCAGAACACGTCAGAGTAGGGATTCCCAGTGTTATCATTATACTGTTGAATAACAGTGAAATAAACAAGAAGCACAGCAAAAAGAAAAAATTGAGACATTGCTGAAAAAATAAACTTCATGAAAAAAACATAACAGAAAACAAATCAATGCACACAAGTCACACACACTGACATATGGAAAGAAAACTGAAGTGAAATCTAAGGAAACAAGATAGGTCAGAAACAGGCTTCAGCTAACATGTATGAAAATGGACCGAGTCGGTCTGTAGCTCAGCCTGTTTAACACCTATAGGTTCATATAAGGTCAAGCTTACGGGTCATGGCAAATATTATTCCAACAGACCCAACCTGGTGTAAGTCTGGGTCCAACCTGGTCAAAACTGCACTCTTGACAACCTTATAATATAGATATTCTTAAAAAAAAGGGTAAGAACATGTCTGAGTTAGGAGAAGTTTAAATTATCTTTGATTACTCTATCATCAATTTGAAAAGAACTCAATTAACTGAAAAAACGAGTTAGATCACGTATTCATCATTTGCCAAAATGTTTTACCAAACAACTTTTTAGTACAAAATTTTATTACAGCTTCTTAAAAGCAATTAGAGATGTTTGCTTAGATTCCTAGGTCAGATGTATATAGAAGTAAATTCTTCAGGAGTTTTAGCTACAGAAGCTGAAGTTTTTCTCTATAGTTAGTTTAGGTGAGTTGGAACACTTTGATGAGTTGCAAGCTGAAGTTCTTCCTTGCAACATTGCTTTTGGCTCTCCAATGGACACTTTGTCCACCTTTGTTTTCTTCCACTAGAATAATTTTATGTTTTTTAATCAAACAACTGTCTGAGAATTCAAATTTGAGAGCCTAACAAGACAATGCAAATCATCATAGAGCACAAACTTTGTCTACTGTCCTCAATTTATTATTCAATAAAACAAGAATACTTCATAAAGTGCTTAATCCATTACCTTCAAAAGCTGTAAAACAAACTCCACAGCTTCTCTTGGGCTTTTATTGTCGGCAGCCCTAACCATAGCAACGGCATGTGGAATAGCCTAAAAGATCACCAAATGAGCAAAGCGTTTTAGAACTGAAACAATTATCAATCTAACCCTAAACCCTAGAAAATTATCTAAAGTTTTCAGTGCGTAAAGAAATAGAGATCTCTCAGTCAAATAAGAAGGCAAAGACACTCTCGAGCGCATAAATTATTAGTTTCTCTTCTACCACAGCAGATCCTTGATGCAAAATTCAAAGGGAAAGTAAAGGGACAAATTCTATTAAATATTGGTCAGCTTTGCAGGCTGCACACCTGGACACTGATGCAGCTATCAGAATTCAGAATGCCAACAAAACAGCAATTTTTCTTTTCTGGATTGCATGAAACAGCAAATTTAAGAACTGAAAGTGAAAATGGTAGAGACTAGATAGAAGTTTAAGAGTTAGCAAGGCCAGACCAGGGATTAAAAAGATAATGCAAAACTATGAATCTGATATTTGAAAAAAATGGAGGCCAGAATCTGCTGGTCTCTTGAGAGCAAAAGTATTGTTGTTTGTGGCCCGGGTGTTTTAAAACTTCCAAAGTTGCATCTTTTAAGCTTTGCAGGTCATTCCTTACTTGGCCAGTTTACCTGGTCACCAACTCTGGTTGTCCCTTAGGATTGAATCTATATATGCTTGCTTCTTATCTAATGTCATTTCTAAATGCAATTAACAGAATATTCTCACTAGATGAGGATGACCTTAAGTGTGATAATGCCATGCTATGGATGCGTGAAATGCATCCAATCTAAGTAATGATGCCAAAGGACCACTAAGTGCTATGCCTAGCCTATCCCCTTCTCTTGGTTTCTCTATTCTCCTTCTAAGGTTCTCGTCAACCTTTTCTTTACCGTTCAACTCTTTTCTCTCTTTATTCTTCTTCCACTGTACTCTTTCACATTTGTTTATCAATCTAAATTCTAAAACACATTTATTGTCCAGAAACTCCAGGCAACTAAAATCCATTTAACTTGTTCAAGGGGGAAAACAGCCTTGGTTAGGAAGCAGCATATCTATGCGCATGCATTTCAAAGTGCCTATAGAAAAAATTGCTCTAGTACCAGGGCCAATAACAAATAAAAAGAAATCAACAAAACTAGAAAGAATAGACTATCCCAAAATATCATCTCACGAAGCAACGGCAAAATTATGTGAACAAAAACACATCACTTCACACAACTCATTACATACCCTACCTCAAGCCATTACCTCAAGAACAAAATACTCTGAAAAATCACGGAAGTCATTTGGCCTGGAAAGATCAGCAGAAAACAAAAATTTTAACAAGTCCTGGAGCAGTGATATCAGCGTAATTCACAACTAAGTTAGAACCTCACTTGGGGAGTCCAATATTCTCATCAAACCTTCGACTTTTATAAAATTTCACCAGATGGAGCAAACCAGCCCAATCAGTCTCCTGTGTGGTAATTATGCATAGTGTCATATATCAATACATCGAACAAGTAAGTGCAACATGGTACACAAACCAAAACATTTCCAATTCATGGTACACAAACCAAAACTTTTCCAATTAATAAAGCACAATTTGTAACGAAGTGAATGAAAAAAAAATAAGTTCGACATATGCCAACTACTACAAAATCATAGGATGTCGCAGCAATGCCTCCATAAGCAGCCAAATTTCACCGTCGACAAGTTCATTATATGCACAAGTCAAAATAAATCATTTGACCAAAAATTATAGAAGACCAAGCAAATACATGTAAACGCAAAACATTTGCATTTTCCCAAAATGAAGTTCATAATGTTTATGCACAATATATCTTACTAATAAAATAACAAACATCTATCGACAAATTATATAGTTATCATTGTAATGGGGTAAGGAACCACGGAAGTAGTTTTCATCCTTGAATAGTTTCTTTCAAAAATTCACTTTATGTAAACACAACTGAATATTTGGGCATAGATTTGGTTGACAAAAAATATTGGACCTACCATGTGCTCACTATACTGATGTTCAGTGAATAAAGATGAGAATAATCACAATACCTCAGATGCTGTGTTAGCCAAAGCAAATGCTGCCTCGATCCGAACTCTCCAAAAGGCCTTGAGCCAAAAGAAAGAAATCCTTAATTACATTTAATTAAATGTAAGTCATTCAAAACCATATATACTTTTAAAATTGATTAAAACCTTGGAGTCATTGAGGAAATTATTCAGTGTGTTAGCAACATTAAAAGAAAGATGGGGCAGAGACTCTAGCGCTGCGATTGCTTGTGTCTGAGCAACAACATCTCCATCCTTCTCCAACTGATTTATCTGATAAATCATAACAATGATGTCAGATTGTTATCCACTTAATTCGAGTAAATATTGTTAAAAAGCAGCAATTGTGAAATGCAACAGACAGCTAAAATCATACCAATAATTAAAGTTGTTATCCAAAAAATTAAGTAAACAATGTTAACTGCAGCAATTATGCAATGAAACAATGCAGCCAAACCAAATTAGTGCAACATAGAAATAACTTAATTGCTCCAATCAACTTTGCCGTAACTAAGATCCACATCAAGACATAAATTTTTTATGATTTTTAGAACTTTTTACATGTGAATGCATGTGTGCATGCACACACCATAAGCCAACAATAGAACAAGTAGCATGCAGATTCAACGCTGCTTATGTGCTTAGAAACAGCCACCACTTACAATGACCCTAGATAACAATAGCTATACGGAAGTACAACGAATTTTTACAGGGCAAGATGTCTTCCTCACCCACATCTGTACAGGCTGGTTAAAATGAATTTCAGCCAGATATTCCATTTCTGGGTCTGCCCTAATCCATGACAATGGAGATTCCACGCTGCAGAATGAAAAATAAATATCCACTTTGTCATCTTTCAAAAAGTTCCACAGAATCTAAATACGATTACAACATACCTGGAGCGCATATCTAAAACAGCATCACCATTATCATCGGAGCCATCGGGTTTTGAACCCTTTTTAGGCTTCAAGTAGCGTCTCGTGGCAAGCTTTGAATGGCATTGTATTTCCAGTAGCTGCCATGCATCACCAGCCATTGGCAGAATTGGATGGTCATACATACCATCAAGCTCGTGAACTCGAATGCTCATCATCCCAGGCCATCCAATATCACCATCTCGGTTTTCAGAATCAGGATTAGCATTAAGAAAAGGAGCCCTTGAATCTGGTGTGGCGGTACATTCTCGCAACACCGCCAGTTCAACAATATTTTTCCGTTTGTTATATGAAAGCCCCATCCTTATGATCAAGGAAAGAATAAGATATATGCATTCAGACAAAGGTAACCAATTAAAGATTCCAGACATGCAAAAAGTACCTCAAACAGATCATACCTTAGCACTGGGCAGCCACATGATCCTACCCACCGAGGAAAAAACTCCTTCAGGAATGGACGCTCAAGATTCCCAACCTTATTTGCAAAATGCCGAAACTGCATCTCACAAATTTATAATATAATTAGAAACAACAAATTAACAAGTTATCTTAGAGCTTCATACTTAAACCTTTGCACATCTAATAATCCAGCAACCATCACTAAACAGATAAGGAAATAAAGTTGGTCATAATATACAACATAAAACAATATGAAAAGAAACAATCAACTAAATAGTTTGCACAACTGTTTTGATGATGATCATAACTTGTGAGAAAGAGATGTTTAGGTTTCAAACTACATTGTTCTCAACTTTTTTGGGAGAAATAAAAATCTTTTTCATTTTCATTGCACAAAATATATTCCTTTGGCCCCCTCAACAGAAGAGGTTTCAAACTACATAAATGCATTGGTGTCAATATAAACTATAAGGGTTACATGAGACAAGCAATATAAATAAGTGGTAGTAGAATGTAATTACCTCCTTCGTACTGAGAGTTCTCACAGGAGATGCACCTTGAGCCCGAGAAACAATATTCTGCAAAATCTGCAATAGCAGAAAAACAAGAAGAATAAAAAACTATCCCTGGACAATAATTTTCTTTCCCATTTTGCCAAACATCCAAATCATTCATGGTATACACCTTCATAGATATGGGCATACATGCATCAATGAAATCAGGAAAAAAGGAACAGACTATCTTGCCCAACAGTTGATACTGATACAAACCATAATTAAAGAAGATCTAAATTTTCTTAGGTTTAAACATTTATTCATTCATACTCAAAAAGGATCAACCCAAAACATTTATTCATTCATATGAAAGAATAAACACAAGAGTTCCTATATCTCCGCATTTCATATCCATGAGTTGCTCATTATAGCATTGCTACAAAAAGTTGACTAAAATACGTTGAACCTATCACAAACATTTTATAGAAAAGGAGAAAATACATTTCAACAATAGAAGTGCAAGCTTGTACAAAACATGCAAGCTTCCACCAACCCAATTAAATCATTTAAGGAAGTGTGATATATTACAATATGGAACCATTATAGTATCTGTAACATAGCTTGTAGCAAATCATAGGGAACAAGAAATGAAGATAAATAATTTAAAGCTTAGATCAAGAGATGCAAGCTAACGAATGTGACAAAACTGAAAATGCATGATCAAGCAAATCTGTTCATGAATCTAATAATTCCCATACCTTTCTAGCTAATAAAACAATCCACCCGGTAGGTAAACCTAATAGACCATTGTCTACTAAGAAAACCACTTTTACAAGATTTTCTAGGATAAAATGTCAAAAGAAAAAAATTTAAACAATGAATCAACAATAACCAAAAAGGCACAAACACCAAGTGGATTTTTTAGTGTCTCGTCTCGTTCTTCAAAACAGTCCTGATTAAAGCAAACGAGCTGCTAGGACCCTTACTTTTCGGAAGAAATTGGACCCCATTTGCTTTTCCAACATCTGAAGGATTGCCACCTATAAGAAATCAATCAATTACTTAAAGGGGAGCCAAATTAATATGAACGCGTGCTATATTGAATTATGGAAAATGAAAAATATATTGGAGATTCAACGTAAAACTTACAGACTTGCATGATCGAATCTTGCCTAATATACCAATGCATTGTGTTCCATACAAATCCTTACAAGAAGTAGAGGAGCTTAAAGCTGTTGCACCACTATCATCTGCTTTGCAAACAGCGCAATTTGCCTACCATATGTAAAATCAAGTTGTCAATTTGCTACTAGATTTATGGAAAATAAAAATACAAAATCGATGATGCATTATTATCATTTAGGAATAAGTCAAGGAACTTTAATGATCTCCCCAACTCTCTCCCATAACCAGCGCTAGAAACTTAGTGGCCAAGACAAAGTTTCTCAAATTGAACATCAACCTAGGCACTCCACACCAATAGCACAGCGTGGAATGCCTAAACTTGAAAGCCTAAATTGACAAGCTGACTTCCAAAATAATCCTGTTAAAAATTTCAAATTTATGCTTCTTAGATACTTTCTCAATTTTATGCTTCTTAGATACTTTCTTTTATTGTCTTGCTTTTGATCAAAATATATTTAGTATTCCCCAAGGATTAGCAATAACACAGCGTAAATCAAATTGCTCACATAAATCTTGTATTACTTTGCCACCTGTAAAGATTTATTTTCTTAATACATCTTTTGACTAGAGTTTAAATGTTTTCTGAGCTGGATTTTCAACTATACTTCAACTCCATAACCATTTTTTAATGTCTCCATAAACAATTATTTTTTCTCCATTAACAAATGATATAATTAAGTCAGTATAACAATTATGCCCTACTATCTCCATTAACGAGTCAATTTTCTGTTACGATAAATTCCTAACTTATTGATGCATAACTTTATCTGATCAAAATTACATAGAGATGCCATTGAATCTAACACCAACTTGTGCTAATGAAATGTGAACAGTATATAATAAGTAAATATTATAACAACTCAACAACCAATTTGCTTCCCCATAAACATTAATGCAATTATGCAATGGCCAAAGATGGCTTTAAAAGTAAATTGCAGTACGATATATAAGCAACCACTCATACAAACAAATATAGCAGGTACATGGTATACTCATGCAGTATGCAAACCTTGTATCTCCGATAACGAGCTTCATTATTTCCCAAAAATTTCTTAATAAATGAATCTGTCAAAAAACCAGCGAGACCATCTAGTAGCCACTCTGAAATTGATCATAAAGTAATGACATGAATAAAAATGGAAGGGTAGTCTTTATAATATATTGCTGGCAACAATCTAAATCCCAATTAAGCAGCATAAACAATCCTACACTACCAACCTACCATCATTCGGTAACTCAGGAGTGACATATACTCCAAACCACTGTCTTGCAAGGGCAAATGCAAGTTTAATGCTTGTGTCTATGGCCTGTTAACAAAAAAGTTCTCAGCAGAACATAGGAAGAACAAGGAAAGCATGTCAATTACAGCTTTCATACCATACAATTTAAAATACAAAGCAGATAGACCATTAGAGAAATTATGCTTTAATGGATCATGCAACCATGTGTATGTCTTGACTTGTTAGACCACCCACGCAAAAATTTGCTTAAGCGTACAGAGATTAATAAAAGCTTTGAGTCAAGTGAAAGAACAGACCTGATCAATAACCTTCTCATCATACAGAACCTGGGAGCTAAAGATGCCCATTGAAGCTCCAAAAGTGGATGACGATACTGCCATCTCGGGAGCTAAGAACACTTGCTTGTATGATCCAAATGGAAATTTTGCATCAAGGTATGTCTCATAATGGCTGTTGAAAATAAAATGATCAGTCAAGCAACACTTCAAAGTTAACACACTTACATTTTAAGCAAGGTTGTTAAAGGCAAGAGGCGCACCGAGGCGATCGGAGCCAGGAAAGCAAGGCGCGAGGCGAGGGGCGAGAGGCGCAACGCGCAAGCCTCACAAACATGAGGCGCACATTTATTAATAATGATTTTAAATTTGTAATATATGCATCATTAAATGTAAAAAAAAATAACAAATAGATAGTAATAAAAACAATAAATAGATAGTAATACTTTGACATATAGTCTACTTTTATATTTCTTCTACTTGTCCAATTCATAATACTTGACAAAATATGCACAATTCAAAACTTCAAATTCAAGAAAATAATAAAAACAAATGTAATTAAAAAGTATCTAGTCAAAATAAACATTATTATATTCTTAACAAAATATGCATAGTTCAAGTTCAAGAAAATGAAAAACAACAAGCATTAAAATATATCTACTAAAAAAAACAGAATTAAAAAAAAAATCGTAAATAAAGATAATGTAAAAGAAAGAATCGGAAATAAAGAAAATGGGGAAAAAGAAAAAGATGAAGAAAGAAACAGAATTAAAATAAAATAAAATAACTGTAAAAGAGGAAAAAAAAAAAACACAAATGTAAAAGAAAGAATAGTAAATAAATAAAATGAAACAAAATGAAGAAAGAAACATAACTGAAAAAAAGTAAAAAATAAAATAAAATATAACTATAAAAGGAAAAAACACAAATGTAAAAGAAAAATCGTAAATAAAGAAAATGGAAAAAAAATTAAGAAAGAAACAGAACTGAAAAAAAAAAGTAAAAAAAAAAAAAACTGACAAAAAAATCGTAAAACCATGATGCGCACAACTCTTGGTGCATCACGTATCGCTGCGCCTCACGTTACCTCTTAGACGTCGCCTCGCCTCAACCAGTTGGATGCGCCTCTCGCCTCGAGGCACGCCTCAGTGCGCCTCTAATAACGTTGATTTTAAGTCCCACAAATCTACACAAAAGATCTAAATTAAGGGTGGCAATGGGCCGGGCCCGGCTTAATTGGCCCGGGCCTGAGAAAGCCCGACCCAAGCGTCTGTTGGGCCGGGCTTTATCCCCCCGGTTTTTTATTAATAAAAATTTATATAAATTTTTAATTTATTATATAAATATTTATATATATATATATATATATAATTTATTATATAAATATAAATATATAAAATATAAAATATTTTTTTAAGCCCGAGCCCGAGTCGGACCTCTATTTCTAGGGCCTGGCCCAGGCTTTTCTGCCCCCGGACCGGGCCCGGTCTTTTCTGCCATCCTTGATATAAATACAAAAAAAAACCAATGCTCAACCTTACAAACCTGAATGCACTGTGGAAAAATTCCAAAGTATTACGGAGCTTCAACAAATTAGGTGGCAGACACATGTGTGACATGAGACTCTGATGGCGGTCAGGAAGGATTTCAAAGGGTGCAACTGCCAGAGTTATCCACCTAGCACAAACTGGAACATCTAATCTGTAAACGTATGTTTTGCGAGGAGGATCATCCTTGCTCAGAACCTGTTAAGTAGAAGGAATCATCCTTAGACAATCAAAGAGTCAATAAACAATTAAAAACCTAGACACAAACATACATCACTATAAACATTGTATCCCAAAACAGTGGGGGAAGGGAGAATTTTACTTTGCAGAACTTAATATGTTGCTCAATAAGTTCATTTACATTACAATAATCAAATACAACACCTTCAACCAGTGGGAAAAAAATTCAAAATTAAAATGGTTAAAGAGATTTTATGTCCTGTCATAACTACAAGCATATGTGTTAAAAATAGACATGCTGGACATAAACCACCTCAAAAATGATATAGTGAGAAAAGGAGTAGAATCCCACCCAATATGTGGCTCGACAAACCTCAAGTTGAAGAATTAAGCAACCATACCCGGGGGGTATCATAAACAATCACTCTCTTATAAACCAACTGAATTGCAAATTGCGGGCCTCATATGTTACACAACACTGTTCTTTGAAATTGGGTGGATGAAAAGTTTTCTAGAGCTAAATTGAATAGAAGCAACAGATTTTTCTTGTATGTTATAATTTAATATCAAGAAATTTGTCAAAATTACTTAAGAAGGTGAAGCAATGCCATCAACCGAGCTCAAAAAGTAAATAAATTAAACAGTCTCCCTTTAAAGGCTAGAGTTGCCTTAGCAAGAAGCATCTGGCAAGAAAGTTGAACTTAAAAGGACCAGGAAACACATTTTCATTAGCAAAAATATTCTTGCATCAACCAAGCTCATATGGAATTTCCAGCTTACAAAAGTTGTCTTTATATCTAGTTTGCATTGGGTAAATTAAGCCTCTATTACCATATAACATGTTAGTTGAAAAAAGCAAGTTGCTTTTAAAAGTGCACCACAATTGTGATGATCTTCCCAAATAGGCCTTTGCACTCAACTTGCCTTTGTGTTAATCTAATGGTCATAGGTTATTAAACATGTCCTTTAATTATCGACAACATGATACCGAAGGCGAAAAAACAAGTGGACAACATAATATCCTGATGAGAAAATGTAGCTCAATTGAATGTCAAAAATAGAGAGGGAGGAAGAGAGAAAGAGATTTGCATGGAAAAGAGTTTTGAACGATCTCCCGAGTCAGAACTCAACCCAACAAGCCTCAACCCCAAAGATGAGTGCGGTGAGCGTGGATCGAACACGCGACCTTCAGATCTTCAGTCTGACGCTCTCCCATCTGAGCTATCCCCGCATGTTATACTCAGGTCTATACCAAAGAAGTCTTTTATCCTCAACTTAGGAAAACGTTAACAAGTTCAAATACCATTCTCCATGACAAAGAAACGGGTGGACAAAAAAATAACTGAAAAAGAAAAAACCGAACCGAACCGAAATAACATTTTTTTCAATTTCAAAAATTATTGTTCAATTTTTAAGTAAAAAAACCAAGCCAAACTGAATTAGAACAATTTTTTAACTAAAAAACCGAACCACATTAACTGAATAATTTAATTTATTGAATTTTTAAATCCAATCATGTTATGTTATTTTTTTATGAATAATTTCATGAAATATTTGTAATTCTTTGTTTTGGTTTATGATTTTTTATATTCTCTTACACTTTAAATAATTTAAATAATAATTGTATCTCATGATGAAAAACTTTTATTTGTATAGTTGGGGATGATTAAAAGAGCTATAGTGTAATTTTTTTTGGAATAAACATTAGATTCAATTAATGTTACTAATTTTTTTATTATTGTGAAAAAACTGAACTGAACCGACAATTAAAAATAATTACAATTTTTTTGAAAAGAGAAAAATCGAATAGCTATTTTTATTAAAAATTCGGATAATTATAATTACAATTTTTTTTTTGTATATAATCAATCTAGGACAAGTGCTAGAACAAGTTTATCCACATTCCAAGAGTCAAATTCCAAGCCAAACCATATTTGAGAATTGAGTCAGCCTAATAATACTTAAGTATCTCCTTGAAGCACTGAACGAGATACTAATAAAATAGTTACAATTTGATATTTCTAGAATGAAGCATAATAGTTTTCAAGATAATAACCGAGGTTGTAATATCCCAAATATTGGTATGTCTTCAATGCTTAGAATTTTCATAACTTCATAAGACTCAATACCTAGGAGCATGAAGAGATGTTATCCTTATAAACCTTATATATTTAACTAACATTAGTCGGCTACTGACGATTCAGCATTTCAATTGATTAGTTCAAATTTCGGCTATTTAGGATCTAAAACAAAGCTTTTTGAGTTTACTAACTTCTGTTAAGGTGATACAGTGTACTCCCTCACAGCAAAATTAAATAAGTAAATAATCATTAAATCATATGCATTAAAATGAAATAAAACAAAACAAAGTAATAATATGAAGAATTTAACTTGAAGGACGAATTACAGGTCCAAAGTAAAAAAAAAAAAAACAAATCAAAACAAAATGACCCAATAGAGTTAATATAATATAGAGATTCCATGAGTTTTCTAACACTTTTGATAAGTTTTTGTTTGAGACATCACAAAAATTTATAGTCCATGCAGTAGTAAAATGTTCTCGTCCATTTCTCTGACCTGATATAGTAAGCTTCCAGCACTGACAGCAACAAGATTTTGGGAGACCGTAAACTCCAGATCATAACTGAGCAGATAAGGAGATATAACATTAATGAAACTACTGTAGAGACTTCAAATAACCATAACTACCAATCCCAAACATGAACAAGAGCAATGTAACAGCTCATAAGTCATACCAGCATCGTTGGTTGCTGTCATCTAGACACGGGAACCAGCATCGTGCTCGGCTTATCTGATTATCAGTATGTAACACATTACCGTCAAAATGAATTCCAGTCTCTGCTTTCTCTACCCAGTAGTCAATACGAACCAATTTCACATTCTGCACCCAACATCAACCTACATGAGAAACCACAGAAGTATAAACCTCGTCACTATATCTCTAGAGTGCATGCTAAGAAACCAAAAACAAACAAACCCAATTGAACCCAGATTTCCAGTATATGTGAAACCCAATTTCTTACAGCCAGGACTAATGAAACTGCTTCTAAACATGTTGACCTCAACCTTATGTAATCCTAGGTCAAATGCCTCTTGGGTCAAATGTCCACACAAGCGGTAAGATGTTCAAATCCCAATACCTACATGAGATATCCTATCTCATGGGTTAACTACTAAAGATTGTAGAGGCAACTGTCCCCAGTTCCAAACCTAGTATACAAACAAGTGGAGCCGAGGAGCTTCCTGTGT
>SKCR01032919.1:0-84186 GCA_019454045.1 Zanthoxylum bungeanum
TTGACATGCACTACAGAATAAACAAACATCTATTTTATTGATTTTGAATTGATTACAAGACTTCACTGTACTTTTCAGGGCATTAATGTTGAGATGATCCACTTCATTCATTTTTCTCACATCACTGCTGCTTGAATCACTCATACAATTCGAAGACCCTTGATTGACCATACTAAATAACATATACACAAAACTTCTAATGTTTATTGACTAAGAGACTAATGCATTAAAAGGAAGCTTGTATTGACTCTCTTGAGCAGACAATCATTTCAACTGATAAAACTGTTGGGGTTTTAAGGGGGAATATCGGTAACGCAGCGGAATCGCGGAAAATCAAAATTTTCCGATTTTAAAACTTTTTCTCGGATCAATTAAATAAAATTATTTATTTAATTATCCAATTATCAAATTCTGGAAAATTAGACAAGAAATCAAATTTCTTGGTAATTACCGAATTGTCCCAAAACTTTGTTAATTTATCATTTTAGTCCAAAAGTTGTCAAATACAATTTTGGATGATTCTAAATCATTTCTAAAATATTTTTCAACACATCTAATGCATCAAAATCAGATTTCACACAAATCCCCAATTTTTAGTCTAATGTCGTGAGCACCCCAAAATTTCCAATTAATTATAATTTGGTCCCTTTTGTTCAAAACTTGCCAAGATCAAATCCAATTAACCTAAAATTTTACATGCATCATATTCATACCATAATACATCAAATATATGAAAATCCCCAAATTTGGAGAGGGTCATGAACCCTAATTTTTCAATTTTACCAAATTATCCAATTTTACCAAATATTTAAAATCCAACACTTTAATCCATTCAATACTTCACCAATCTAGCCTCACAACTTTGAAACAACTCTAGAAAAATTCTAGGTCACCAAGGAGTGGCTTACCAACTCTAGAATGGCAACTTGATTTTCCAAAAATCAAAAGTAAAGCTTTAAAACAAGTTTAAGCTCATTTACATACATCAATCTTTCACACAAGTTCTCAACCAAATAAACACAAACTATAATAGAAGAAAGAACGTCAAAGCGACACAAAATGATTCCAAGAATGTTAGAAACAATTTCCATGTTGAAAACTTTAAAGAAAAACTTACAAAACTCAAAGATTTCTAAACTTTTTCCTTTTGCCCTCAAGCTTTTCTCTCAACTTTTTTTATGTTTATTTTGTCTCAAATGAACTTGTTAAACCCTAAAAATGAAACAAAACAATATATACTTCACAAAAATAGCCCTTGGCCGAAATTGGAAGCAAAATAAATAAAAATATCTAGATATTTTTACTTTGTTTCATTTAAAGCTTTAATCAACTTGCATTTGCTTTTTATCATTACACTTTAATGATTCCAAACAAGTCAACAATGACAACTAAAGCATTTCCAAAAATATCACAAACTTAAGATATTTATATTTTTAATTAATTTAATTATTTAACAATTAAATAATTAAATAATTATTTAAATACAAATATTTTAAATATATGTATAATATTTACTTTAAATATCCAAATACATATATATTTATGATATATGTCAAATATCACAATTTGACATTTAATTAATGTGTATTTAACAAAATCTATCATTAAGTACAAATACACAATAATTAAGAAATGACTATTAGGTCCCTTCGCATGTATTTTTCGTTTAACCTTTAAACGACTTATAAATAATCGGTATTATTCATAAATGTGCCCTAGTGCTCTACAAGTATATTTCATTAGTGAGACTCTCTAGATTCAGGTATATCCGTCACAAAATCCAATTTCGTGTCCATAATTTACCCACCCGTAAATTATGACGACCACATATATACTAGCTGAATCATACAGGTCGAGGTCATTGCATACGTATAATCCTTCCGTCACAGGTATCCAGATAATCCCAAAGATATAGATGTAAACGTCAAATCTCTATAGGTATTATCCCGTCGACGATTATATTAGTAATCTATAAATAACATTCGGAACTGATTTCCGAAGTATACTATGGTCATAGATTTAACTGATTGCTAATCACATATGGACTACTTATGCTCTGTACACAGAACTGACGGATCCTATCTTGACACACACAGGATATCCTGAGGATCGGTCCACACCCAACGACATGTGGAGGTCTGATCTAAATAGATCGGTGACGTGACTGCCATCTAAGTGTGGAGGATGTCTCATACATCCACAGTGGTATCTCAAGTTGAAGGACCACTATGCTACTCAACCCGAGAAGATTCTTATTGACGTTGGTGTACCATCCATTAAGAATCTTCAGTGAGTCGTTCAGTGTTTATCTATTATAAACACCTACATGTCTATACGAGTCTCCCTAGACTCATGGTTCATTGGGATAAACCATCGGACCAAGTCTCGATATACGACATGTACTGGTCTCAATGGATTTGACTAACCGACCCGTGTTAGTGAATCTTGACCAGGAACTATATTTGATAATATACATTTAGCAGTGACACTTCCCAATGTCAATTACAAACTACCTTTGTAACTGTGTACTATATTATATATTATCGGGCCTTTGTCTAATATATACATATCACTAAACTATATTTAGTTTCAATCTAATCATAATCAGATCGAATACGTATATAAAAACAAGAGGTGCAACTATAAATAAGTAATATTATGGAAAATTGGATGTTCGTATTCATGAATCAGACATAAATACGGTCCGAATTGGCGCTCTGAGCACCAACCCCAACAAAAACATCTAGCCACTTATTTCACTAGAGTTTTCCCCAGCTTCATATCCTTAATCATACAAACAGATTTGTTAAACTCAATGTGAATATCATTATCTTCAAGAAGTCCATATGAGGAGGTGTTGGGTCAGGTCAAGCTGCCCTCATGCTGTATGATTGGTTCTCTTCTTTTGAGGGGGTCAGTGTTGTATCATAGTCACCAGATTCCTCTAACCCCAAGTTATGCACGTTGACTGGCCCGATTTGGTGTAGGACAAGTGCAAGAGGAGGTAAGACTTATATGGGTGTTGGAGAAGAGCTACCTGAGTCTGACTGATGAGAACCTGCCTGGAACAAGCCAAGTAAACCCATACAAGGCTAAAATCATTCCCAAGAAAGCCAAGATAGTTCGATTGGAACTCTAAACCCTTGAAGAATGAGCAACATAAACCTAGAGTGCTATTGGGGTGCCACAAAGGATTAGCAGACCTTTGATAAGCTAAAACCGGTGAGAACAAATTGAGGGTTACTCAACACTCACGAAATTGATATATTTTTATTGAAAGAAGTTGATGTCGAAAACATACAGAGAACAAGCCTTTTATAGGCTACAATCATAACCCACAACCAAAATAATAAATAAAACTAATTAATACACCAAACCCATAACCAACATAATTAATACACCAACATTGAAAATTCAAACCCTAACAAATCCCAATTAATACATCAAACATAAAAGTCAAACCTTAATAAATAACAACAATAACTAACAAGCAACTATACTAAAATAGGCATAAATATCTTCATGTTCCTTGGCTTGAATAAAGTTCACTATCACAGGTTCGTCTAGAGTCAAACCCATACTCAATGTAGTAGAGGCTCGCGAATAGCCAGATATGGTCTTCTGTTTGAATCCATGCATTGCTTCCTGAATCTTCTTAGCTCGAGACCTCGTGATTGGACCTTCTGGAATATACATAATAGTGGATTGTCCTTGCGTTTCATGGGTTGTACCCTGGTCCTTATCATTGACATCCCTAGAAAGGAACGACCAGAGGAGGAAGGTCAGTCCAAGTTACACTTACAATTGTTATTGGCTTATATTTGTAGTTAACTGAGCCTAGTGTTATCTAGTATTTTGCTAAGTCATCCCTACCAAGTGACTAACCCTATAGATCTCTTAAAGGCCCTATTAATGGTGAAGCAGTAACTCTGTAAGCATGGCCATAATCAGAAACACAAAAAAAACCCTAAAATACGTACATTCACATGCATTCAATACCAAAAATGCAAAATAAAGCACATACCTATATACCCATATCATGACCAGAAAAATATACATGTAATACCAAACCCAGAAATCTCAGATTAAACCCTTAGAAACCCAGAACTATTATTATCCCACAAAACCCCAAAACATGTTGTCAAACAAGACATGTGTTCATCATGTTCATCACGCATTAGTTACTAATGTAAAGTATGCTCAGTGCAAAGAAAGTAAAAAGAGAGATTAGAGAACCCTTACTTGTGAGTGAGTCTAAAGACAAAACTCATTGTAAAGGTTTAAAGAGTAAGCATAGTTGATAAAACTCTTGGGGTAAAGGTTTGGAGTGAACCAATGGACAAAATTATTGGTTTTGAAATGATCCATGAAAAACTTTCATGTAAAGTGTGAGATCGCTTTGACATAGTGGAAAGCTTCAAGCGCGGCTTGGAGGAGTGGACATAGGCATTGTTGGCTGAACCACTATAAATCACCATTGTCAATTTCCCTATCCATTCTCCTTAAATTTATTGCAAGTTTTATATTATATTTTTCATATTGCTTAAAAAACTTGATTTTGAGAATTAATTGTTGAATTCATTTATTGTAGAAATTGAACACTAAGTTAAATTGGTAAAGCTATTAACTAAGTTGCTTAAAATCGAAAAGATTTTTAATTCCGTAATATTTTATCATATACACAATTCATCCCCTCTTGGTTATATAGAGATTGGTGCCTGAGAATCAACAAGAAAACTGCTACAGGGCTAGATAAGTTCAGCGACGCCCGACAAACCAGGTAAGTAAAAATACATACATGACTTTAATAGACTTGTCATTGTCACACACTGCACAAGCCTATGAAAGTGGGGGTGACTGTAAACATTATATTTATGCATAGCCCAATGACAATTCTCTTATGGGGCACCATATGAAAGCTTGGAAAGTTGCAATGATAAATGCAGGAATGGAAGGGAACTCTAGAGAATTCTGGAAAAATAGTCAAGTCACAGTCAGACATCACATATGTCTGGCCAATCTTTTTCTCAGTTCAAATATCCTGACGGATATATACAGATCCCAAGATTGTTTGACCAATCACTCTGATCTGATTGCGTGATTTATGGGATTTGATTTATGTTCGACCATATATTATTCTGAAATAAATATTAGGTCGAATATAGATCAAGTTGTTAGCGAGTGTGCAAATTTTCAATCACAGAAATCACGGAATCTGATTAATGTTTGGCCAAATATTATTCTGAAATAAATATTCAATCGAATATAGATCAAGCGTCAGCGAGTTTGAAGATTTTCATTCACTGAAATCACAAGATCTGATTAATGTCTGACCGAACATTATTCTTAAATAAATATCCGGCCAAACATTGATCAAATTGTCAGCGAGTGTGCAGATTTTCAATTACTAAAATCACGGGGTTCTATTAATGTTCGACCAAATAGTGTTCTCAAATAAAATATCCGGTAGGACATAGATCAAGCTATTAGCTAACAATACAGATTGACAATCACTAGAATCATTGAAGTGATTTGATTTCCACTTCCCTTTTCAATCTAGTGCATGCATTATAAATAAGTCCCAAAAACTCTTCATAAGGGTCAAAAAATTTTAATCATGAAGTCTTAGTGAGCTTAGAAAGATAAAAACACAGTGAGAAAAATCTCACAAGTTCCCTAGAGTTTTCCCTTCCCCCGCGAGTAATCTAGCAACTACCTGATTTTCAAAGGTGCTTTCCGAGCCAACTACACCTAAGGAATGACATGTGGACTCCCTAATCTCTATTTTCATCTAATTATGCATATATGAACCTATTAGTCTATTATATGTATGAGCATGTTACGTTATTACTGTTTTCATTATGTTATTACTATTGTCTATGTTTTACATTCGCTTTGTTATTGTCGTATTATTACTACTTTATTATTGTTTCTACACTTTTGCCTTTCTGGTTCACGCAACATATCCTACCAGACTTGAGATACGTCTGACTAGACATTTATAATGTAGAATATGTCCGACCAGATTTCTCTAAAGCCAGACCAGTGAGATATGCATCATATCTGCACTTTTATCTTTATGATTTACGTAGAATATCCTGCCAGACTTGAAATAAGTTCGGTCGGACATTAATGGAATGAAATATGTCTGGCCAGGCTTCTCAAAAGCCATACCAGTGTGATATATACTCTATTATGTTTGATTAGTGTTTTACTATTACTTTAACCATTTCTGGATGTGTATGACTATCAACATTGCTATTTTATCGTTTATCATTAATGATTTCGCCCTTAAATACTTTAAATTTTTATTGCATGATCTTGCATTCCAAGATATGTATATACCTCTCTTCAAACCTGAATATTATACTGGCATCAGTAAGGGACCATTCCAAATCCAAATGGGTTTAAAGTCGGCCCTTGCGATGGGTGTAGTGCGGCCTTCAATTATTTCCAGTTATTCATACTAGATGGCGACTCCATCATTCTTCGGGTAGTCCCTATGTGGGCTATCCGTACTCTCTAGAGATTACGAGCCCAACAGTGTCGTGGTCATCGATATCATAGATATAGCGAAAAACCATGCTTCGCTCCTACAACTACAAAATTTTAAAAATATTAAATGATTATCTCATAATCATTTATTTAGGAAAAACCTTATATTAAGTTTAATATAAGTTTCAAGTATGACATTAATTATTAATCACATTAATAATTATAATGCATCTGAGTTTATAATTGGACTATCCAAATTATATATAATTTTCTACATTATAGCGAGCTAGCACGATGAACAAATGGACCTACATTTCCGAGCTCCAATAATACCATAATATTAATTAAAGCTCTTTAATTAATTATTTTGAATTATTAACTTTAGGTTATTTCACTAGAAACCTAAACCTACACTCTCGTCGGTGTAGATATTTTATATAAGCCGAACTGTATCGATGTCCATCGATATATTCACTACATACAAATTGACCCTCTATAGTATCTCATAATTAGAGCCGGGTCAAAATATCTGTTATACTCCTCTAATTATTTTTACCTTAATAATCATTGATTCTCTAATGAACAATTTATTCATAACTATTATGAATATTAATCTTTCTGTTCGTAATAGAAAGACTTGAACGCTCTAACTATTCAATTACCGAATCAACCCTTAAGGAAGATACTCATCTACTTCTCGCAAAAAGGAGTGGACTACATATCTATGTAAAAAGTCTCAAACCACACACCAAACCATGTCCCCAAAATATATGACTATTGGTCGGGATTTCTTCACCAACCTCACCTTTATAAATCAAAGGATATAGCCTGTCATGCAAGATTTCATAGTACACTCAGGATTCAGATCAATACATATATGACCATCTAATAGATTGAAATGAATTTTTTTATTTAACGGATATTATAAGAAAATTATTTCTGTATGGGTCCAATCCTATATGATCACATCATATAAGATGGCTCCATTCTTATCTCATCGCATGAACGATCCCGAATCAAGGACATCACACATTTGTAGAATGGACCGTAGCTTTAGATAAACCACAAAAAGTACCCATTTATTTGCTATTTATGGACTATTTTAAATTACTATTTTCAAATTTAAATCCTCTTATATATGACACTCATACACCAAGCCTGAATATACATAAGTAATCTAGGGTATATATGACAATTTACAATGTGCGATTTAAATCTGATAAATGAATAATGCATCTTTTATTTAAACAATAATTTTGTTTACATAATACATGAAACTTTAGGACATATATCACAACTGTATGTCTTCATATACTTGGTTCTTATCTATATCCTTCATAAATCTGGCTTGATTTAATCAAATTCATCTCCCTAGAATAACGTAGATAACTCTAGAATATTATTATTATTATTATTATTATTATTATTATTATTATTATTATTATTATTATTATTATTATTATTATTATTATTATTATTATTATTCGAATTCCTTTGACGGATGATGGTGGAGGTAGTTTCTCTATTGTCTCGATCTTTGCTTTGTCTACCTCAATTCCTTTCTGTGAGATCCGATGTCCCATGAAAATCCCTTCCTGCACCATGTAGTGGCATTTCTTCCAGTTCAATACCAGATTGGTATCTTCACATCTTTGCAACATTTTTCCCAGATTTTGCAAGCAGTGATCGAACGAGTCTCCAAACACTGAGAAGTCATCCATGAAGACTTCCATGCTTTGTTCTATCATGTCTGAAAAGATAGCCATCATGCAACGTTGAAATGTGGCAGGAGCATTAAAGAGTGCAGATGGCATCCCGCGGAAAGAAAAAGTACCACACACGCATGTGAATGTGGTTTTCTCCTGATCTTCTGGGGCGATGGTAATCTGATTATATCCTAAGCATCCATCCAGAAAGCAGTAGAATTCATGTCCCGCCAGTTTGTCTAGCATCTGGTCAATGAATGGTAGCGGGAAATGATCTTTCCGTGTGGTTTTGTTCAGCTTCCTGTAGTCCATGTATACTTTCCATCCAGTCACTGTTCTCATCGGAATTAGCTCGTTCTTTTCATTGGTGACTATAGTCATTCCTTCTTTCTTGGGTATACATTGCATTGGACTCACTCAAAAGCTGCCAGAGATGGGGTAGATGATGTCTGCATCCAACCATTTGATGATTTCTTTCTTTACTACTTCCTTCATGATTATATTCAGTCTCTGTAGATGCTCCACTGTGGCTTTGTACTCATAGTTCATCAAGATTTTGTGCATGCAAAATGATGGACTAATGCCTCGAATGTCTGCTATAGTCCAGCCAATAGCTCTCTTATGCTTGCGTAGCACTCTCAGCAACTTATCTTCCTGCACTCATGTTAGAGATGAAGAAATAATAACAGGTAAATCAGAAGAGTTTTCCAAGTATGCATACCTGAGATGGCTGGGAAGTGGCTTTAGTTCCAGCTGCGGTGGTTCTTCAATCGAGGGCTTGATTCACTTATTTTTTGGTAGTTCCAAGCTTTCCACCTGCGATGTCGATCTGAAGCGAGAGGCTCCATCAAGATAGTTGATACTTCTAGAATCTCATCATCTAATTCTCTGTCAGTCTTGTTGGTGATGCATGCTTCAAGTTTGTCAGTGGAAAGTTGCATTGCATCTGTGTTCTAGATGACACTATCTAGTACATCAAGTCTGAAACATTCCTCCTCTCATTCATCATTTGGAAATTTCATGGCTTTGAAAACATTGAATGTTACTTCTTGGTCATGCACCCTCATGGTTAGTTCACCTTTTTGTACATCAATAATGGTTTGACCAAAAGCCAAGAATGGTCTCCTGATGATGATGGGTACGTCTTTGTCTTCCTCTATGTCAAGGACAATGAAATCTACTAGGAAAATGAATTTGTCCACTTTGACCAGTACATCTTCCACTACACCTATCGGAAATGTGAGTGATCTATCAGCAAGTTGAGAGTGACTGAGGTAGGCTTTGCTTCTCCAAGCTGTAGTTTCCTGTAAAATAGACAACGACATCAAGTTAATACTAGCACCTAAATCACACAAAGCCTTACCGAAGTAATGTTCTCCTATGGTGCAAGGCATGGTGAAACTGCCAGGATCCTTCAACTTTGGGGGAAGCTTCCTCTAAACGATGGCGCTGCAATCTTCTGTCAATGCTACAGTCTCGTGATCTCCCAATCTTCACTTTTGTGACAAAATATCTTTCATGAATTTGACATAGCTGGGTATCTGCTCTAACGCTTTTGCAAATGGAATGTTGATATGTAGCTTTTTGAAGATATCCAGGAATCAAGCAAATTATTTGTCCAGTTTGTGTTTCTGAATACGCTATGGAAAAATTGGAGGTGGAGTAAATCTTTCTCGATAATTTTCTTTTACCTCTTTTTCCTCCATCTGTGGATCTGCTTCATTGCTTTCTTTTGGAACATTCTCAGTAGATGCCTTGACTCCAACATCTTTGTTGATTTCAGTACCATTTTTCAAAGTGATGGCTTGGCATTGCTCCTTCCCACTGTTCCTTGGATTTGGTTCTGTGTTGCTAGGAAGGGTACCTTGCGGTATGTAACTCTAAGCATTGGCCAGTTGTCCCAATTGATTTTCCAGTGCCTTTATAGAAGCTGTTTGGCTTTGATTTAATGTTGTTTGGGCTTGAAACATACCATCATATTTGGCTTCTTGTTTTTTCATCTGGGCAAGCACTTCTACTATTCCTGGTTCTTTTTCATACTCATGTACTTTATTCTGCTGTTGGAATTCGAGTGGTGGATTGTTCCTTTGCCCTGAAGTGTTGCTCCATGCAAAATTGGGATGATTCCTCCAACCTGGGTGTAGGTATTGGAATATGGATTGTTTCATTGTCTGTTGAAGTTGCTGACATAGGTCACAATCTCTTCATGTTGGTTGTAAGATTCTGCCTTTGGAGCTCCTCCATATGGTGAAATTGTGGATCCAGCATTAACTTGCATGTTAAGAGTTTCCAGGCATTTACATATCTGATCCAGTTTAGTATTCACAGCTGTATTTACCTCTACTTCGTGGATTCCTGCTATTCAATAGATCATGCTCATCTCTGTTGGACACAAGGAATTGTTGTTAGCCATTTCTTCAATTAAGTCCCAAGCTTGATCTTCTCTTTTTGCCATTAATGCTCCTCCAGCAGCAGCATCTACTGTGGGAATCTTTGTCGTGACGCAGAACGCTCCGCTTCGCGTCGTGATCTGGGAATTTTCTCAGATACGCTTCTGGTTTGATACGTGTCGTGACACGCAAGGTCTTGCGTCGCGACGCGTACTGGGAAAATTTGGGTATGTTTCTGGATGATGTCGCGATGCGTAATGCCCTACGTCACGATGCGTGGTCAAAAATTCCCCAAATCAGTTTCAAACCATCTCAGTTTCACCCGAACATATTACATCATGATATTGGTACAATACCCTCAGTGTGATAGCGCTTACTTGAATAAGCAAATTTTAGCCCGATTCCATAGTACGTTTCTTAGTTCATTTCTAATCTAGTTTATCAAATGTAGATCACTGCAGGAACCAGAGTTTTCTCAGCAAGCGAGTAATGTCAGCCAGATTCCAACCAGTGAGTGGACACTTTTTTTTTTTAAACTGACTCCCAATTCGTTATTTTTCGTATCAGGCTTATTTTTACGTTTTAGGGCGTTAGACGATTTTTGTTACTATTGTTACATAAAAGTTTATGTTTAAGTTATGCTTGAGATATAAATGTTTTCAAACATTAGATTTATGTTTTTCGAGGCATGGGGGAAAAACCTTCCGCAATATGCAACTTGATACAGATATGAAATTGATGGAGAGCACATATGCACATGTAGAGGATTGGGGGGACGGTGATACGTAACCTCCCCAAATCCTAGTTCAGGACTAGGGATGACATATGCCCCTAGATCCTAGATTCAGAGCTTGGATGGTAGCATAGATCTGCACCCCCAGTTCTAGTTCAGTGGCTTGGGTGGCGACGATACGTAACGTCCCGATGTCATGGATTTGCACTCCTGGCTCTAGTTAGGCGTATGGGGGACAACGATACGTAATGCCCCCATGCGTCAGGTTTTTCAGCAGATATACAGAGCTTAGTTTTCAGAAACAGTTTCAGATTCAGTTTATAGAAATAGTTTTCAGAGGAAACTTTTCTAGAAAGTAAAGTTTTCAGTAACAATAGTTTTACAAGAAACTTTCAGTAAAGATTTTTATAAAGGTTTTCCAGAGAGAGATTCGTTTTGAGACAAAGTAAAGTTTTCAGAAAAGTTCTGATTTGATGCCAAAAAAAAAAGAGATTTCATAAAGTATTTCGTTTTCATTTTATAAACCGTCCACTCACTTAGATCGTACAACAGTCTAACCCCACACTCACAATTTTCTTGTTTTACAAGTGTTCTCGTAAGACGAGCTCGGGAGGACGGATACTGATGCAGTCACTAGGTTATGGAGTCCAACAGTTCAAGTCAGAAAGAGTGAGAGTCCAGTCAGAGTCAGTTAGAAGTTATGTATTAGTCTTGAGTAATGTGATAGTCATTGTAAGCTAATGTTATTAAGTTTACAATTATTATTATTGAGTTTATATTTCATGTTGATGAGTTTGGGCGTTGGTCCATGCATAAGATTTTGATTTAGAAAAGAGTATTATCATTGTTCAGGGTGAGAAAGTCATAGGCTCAAGGGAACATTACGGCTTATTCTCTGCCGGTAGCATCTCTCGGATTTGGGGATGTTACAAAGATGGTATCGGAGCATGGTCTAGGGAGTCAGTGACTGCAGTGGGAAAAGTGTTGGGGTCTTGTATACATATTATATATGGGATACTTATATGCGGGGCACTACTTCTCCATTATCTGATCCTCGAGTACGTCCTCAAGTTCCACAGACAGATTAGTAAGCTTTCCTAGATCATTCGAATAGTATTCCTTACGACAACAATTATACTCTAGATCCAAGATAAGAATTTTTCCTAAAGTTATTCTGGCCTATTACCGGAAGTACTAACAATGTTATGAATCTGATAGCAAGATATAAGAAAAGTTACCCAAGGGTGTGGGAAAGGAAAACTATAAGAAAGTAAGGAAATATGCATAGTTGTGTAAGTAGCCAGAGATAAAGAAAAATGAATAGACAAAATAAGGCAGTGAAGTGCTAAGGATACTCACCCAGGACAGTAGAAAGAGAATAGAAAAAGCTCGAGCAGATATTAGAGTGCCTAGAAGATGTTAAATTCCTTCCCTCCTCAGAAAATTCCTTCAAACCGATCTAATAGCATTCATGTACTTCATATAGACAGTAAGTTCAGGTACTTCGTATAGACAGTAAGTTCCCAGAGTAATTAGGAAGAGCAAAAAAGATAATAGAAATGAGAAATCAAGATTAGACTTAAGAGTTCCAATAGACTGAGATGTTAAAAGGGACGTAGAGAACTTCAGATCCCTAAACCCAAACTCAGGTCTACAAGAGGGCAAATAAAAATCATAAAGAGAAATAATTAGTTACCTTATCCCAAGTAATCCGATGGAGATGAGATCCTAAGCTATATAGTTTTCAACCGTTTAGTCATATCAGTTAAGAAAGCTATCCTGACAGAGCCTATCTCATACCTACCTTACATGAGAAATAGACTTTACCGGGACACAGAGTATCAGAGCAATGATACCGAAACCTATTGAGACATAAGAAGTTTGCCTTAGTCCCTACCAGCATAGATATAGATGACCGTAAGAAGCCCAATGAGAGTTCAACATAAGAAATGGAAAGACTTGGAAGGCATATTACCCAGGAAAAGATTAAGGAAGTTTTCGAGGATATAAAGAAAAGAACCCAGTACAGCCAAAGATTAAGGCAAGTCAGTGCGAGGCTTGCAAGACTAGTAGGAGTCCACAGAATAGACCAAATGTAGTAGAACACACAGATCAGCCCAAGTTAGAAGAAATCTGTGAAAGTATACAAGAATAGACCCGAGAGGTTGGAGACAATTAGGAGTGACAAGAGTATCAGAATGGACAGTAGAATAGAGTGCCAAAGTTGAGACTTAAAGCAAGAACAGAGAGCGAAGATCTAGGAAGTAGTTAGGAGAACGAAACACCACTAGCCTCAACAGCAAGACGTAGATCAAAGAAATATGATATGCGAATAGTAAGAGGGATGCGAGAAGTAACGAGGAAATTCAGTGGGACCCCAAGAAATGGGGTAGTCGATCAGGTTCCTACAAAACGAATGATGACCATTTCTTCTAGAAACCTCGATTTTAGTAAACATATAGATACCCAATCAGAGAATCACCAAGCCTAAGTGTAAAATAGAAATGCTTGTCTACAGATTCTTATGGAGTGCATATGCTCACCCCTCAATTTAGAGCCCGATAAAAAAAAGAACCAGTAAAGAAGAACAATTAATAGATTAGATGAATCGCGAGATGGCTAGATAACCAGATCGATACGTTCAATGAAACATAGATAAGAAGCATGATATGGTATAGTTCGAAGCCATAATAAGTTGAGCTGAGTCTGGAAGCCACCGTTGAATTAAGGAACCCTTAAGGAAGTAAAGACTTAGAAGTATGAAGAGAGCATGGAGAACGATTCTCAGGAATATAGTGAACAACTTATAAATAGTCTCATGGTATTGAGAAGGAAAAGAATAGGTAAAAAAGTAATATATGAACCAATGATTTAGTAGGAGAAGCCCTAAACAATCAAAGTTGATGGAGTTTCCAGGGAAATAAAGATATAAGGAGTTCAAGGAACTAAGATGAGTAGGAAAGTCAAGTAATAGAGTAAAACTTAGTACGAAAGAATAACAGAATGAGTACGGTAGGAGTTTGAGAGAGTATGAACCTTACAAAGGTTCATAATAAGAGGTGGTATCATCGATAATTGGAAAATGAATTAGTATTAAAGTTGAAATATGAAATTCAGATAGTTCCTAGTAGTCCCTAGTGGGGAAGCCAACACCAGACTTGTAAACAACAGAGTCATAAGCTTATAGATGAGCAGCATAAGCAACTACAGCACGAGTAGCCAGTGGGAACACCACCACCGGAAGACTCCAGGATAATTCCCACCCCCAACCCTCGTTAAACAACAGCAATGAAGATGGACTTCGAAGTTCACCTTAAGATATCCTCATAAATAAGAGAATGCATAGTGAAAAGAGACCGAAACATAAAACCTTTAGATATAGTACAATAAAACATAATAGAAGAGGAAATATTCATAAGTGAGAAATCTAGAAGAGAAGTTATCTAGATGAAACAATGAAGAGAGAAAGTACTGGTTAAATAGTGACGAGGATGTAAAAGAACAGCATTAAACATGACTATGGACATGTGAATGGTGACATCCTTCGAATAAGGAGATAGAGATATAGACCATAGAAGTTTCAAGTACATAACAGAACAGAAGAGTAGACGACAAGGTCAGCAAGCAAAATGTTTGGAAATGAAACGGTCAGGGTGCAACGACAAGTAAAAGAAAATACTAAGTAAATGTTGGTATAATTGTAGAATAATACAGAACCAAGAAAATAAGTTTACTACAATATGATAAACCATAAAGAGAAAGTATTCTAACATATAACCAGGTTCGGAAATCAAATTGGTATGGAACTTCGTAATCAGATTTATAGTAACAATGGAAGTAAAGAAGAAAAGAGTATGAACTTTAGCCAGGACCAAATTGCCAACACCGATGTTAATAGTAGAGAATGCGGTTTAGACACCAAGTTGCATGCAATTAAACCTAAATCTTTAGCCAATTGAGGGGAACCACTAGGAAACTACCCGGAAGAAATATTTTAAGTACCATCGTCATCGGTAGACAACACCAGCAAGCTAAGAAGCCCTAAGCCCCCATATATAAGTAGAAATATTAGAATTTGAAGAGAGAAAATCATAGGCAGTTGAAGCTTGGCAATGAGAATATAAAGAGTTAAGTAGCTAAGAGATGAAAAAGAATATTAAGATCAAGTTGGACAAGTGGAGAAAAAGAAGTATCGAGTATAAGCATTGTTAATAATGACAAGGACCACTCCTGTAAACTTATCGATTCCGAAAAATGAGTATAGGAAGCCTAACCGTGGAGACATCAGTATTTTTAGTGAGAGTCAAAGGTACTAGCTATTAAGAAACTGATCAAGTCAAATGATTGTTGAGCATAACTAAAGACCTAGAGAAAGAGATTTCCTGGAGATAAGGAAAGTTGAGCACAGCTAGAGGGCCAGAAATTAGGTAGATAAGAATATTTAGCGAAAATCTTATGAAATAAGAACGAGGTAGTACTTCTCAGTAAAAAAACGTAAGGGATATTCACTGAAGCCATGAACTCTGAAGCAGTTTGCCCAAGCATGACAAGAGGTATGATGCATAAGTTAGATAATAAGAGTGATGGAGAATATCATATGCCTACTAGTCAAGTGGTAAATGATCATTCGGGCAGAGGACTCGTTGTTAAGTTAAATAGAATTCGCGATGACATACTATAGTTTTAGTAAAATAAACATTCACACAGACAAATTAGAGTACAACTCTAGTTACGACTTCCAAGTCATGACATTCTAGATTCAGCATGATCATCACCTTGTCCTGTGGTGTAATATTAACACACGAAAAATCGTCGGGAAGTGGTATTATAAAGTGGATGAGACAAAGGCAATGGGTATATACTAAGTTAAGCTGGTGGTTTATAAGGAACCCATGAATCCTCTTATCTATAGTAAGATCTCAAGTTTAAAGAGGATTCGAGGGCGAATCCAATTTAAGGAGGGAGAATTTGTAACGACTGGGAATTTCAATCACTGTTACATTGTGAAATAAGTGTCACATAATATAAATCACGTTTGGAAACATATACCCTCATGAGATGATTCTGGGAGCAATCGATAAATTCTTCGGGATTCCGATATTAGATGTCACGATATTTCACTCCGAATAGCTCATGGTATTTGGGCTGTAACATTTTCATAAGAACTCTAATTTTTTATGAATTTTATATCATCGGAACACTGAGATCGAGATCTACAACTTTCATGTTGAACATTTTTCCAAATTCAAACCAGAATTAAGTCGAAATTACAAGCCAAAAATCTGGATGAATAGTGTCGCGGTCTAGAAAAGTCTCCAATTTTCTTCACATTTCTATATTTTTATTCATAATTCTAAATTTCAAATAACCCCTCCTATATAAAGAGAATACTAATCACCAATTCACAAATTTAGAAGAAAAAAGGAAAGAGGAAAAACGTAGAAGGAAGAAGAAGAGAAAGAAGAATAAGAAGATAGAAAGAGGGAGAAAGAGGAAGGAGAAGAAGGAAGAAGAAGCAAGTGCTAAGCACTTATTCACCAAACAAAGAAGAAGAAAAGCTACCATGGAGGCTAGAGGAAGGAAGGAAACCAAGAGAAAGAAGGTAAGGAAACTTTAACCCAAGTTTTAGAAATTGATGTTTTAATGATTTAAGGGTTAATGGGTATTGTTGAGTTAAAGCAATTGATGTTTATATGGTTTTAGGGATAAGAAAATGATGATTGAAGAAATCCTCAATTTGTTAAGTTTTGGAAATGAGGTTAATTAAAGATTATAGTTTGGATATGAGTTGATATTAAGAATGATATTGATTATATTTTGGAGATTGATTGAGGATATTTGCTTGTGTGGAGATATGGTTTAAGTATTGAGAAAATTCAGTAGGAAAGCATGAAGTCAAGACCTGAATTTAGTCTTGCGTCGCGATGCATAACGCCCCGCGTCGCGATGCGATATGGGAATTTTCTCAGATATGCTTCAAGTTTGATACGCGTCGCGACACGCAAGGTCTTGCATCATGTCACGTACTGGGAAAGTTTGGGTATGTTTCTGGATGATGCGCGTTGCAATGCGAAATGCCCTGCGTCGCGAGGTGTGGTCAAAAATTCCCCAAATCAATTTCAAACCATCTCAGTTTCACCCGAACACGTTAGAGGCTACCCTATAAGTCTCGTATCAACTCATATGTACATATTACATCATGATATGAGTATGATACCCTCATAGTGATAGCGCTTACTTGAATAAGCAAATTTTAGCCTTATTCTGTAGTACGTTTCTTAGTTCATTTCTAAATGTAGATCATTACAGGAACCAGAGTTTTCAGAGAAAGTGAGTAATGCAAGCCAGATTCCAACCAATGAGTGGACACTCTTTTTTTTAAACTGACACCCAATTCGTTATTTTTCGTTTCAGGCCTATTTTTATGCTTTAGGGCGTTAGACGATTTTTGTTACTGTTTTTACATAAAATTTTATGTTTAGTTATGCTTGAGATATAAATGTTTTCAAACATGAGATTTATATCTTTCGAGGCATGGGGAAAAACCCACCTCAGTATGCAACTTGATACAGATATGGATTGATGGACAACACATGTGCACATGTAGAGGACTGGGGGACGGCGATACGTAACACCCCCAGATCCTAATTCAGGACTAGGGATGACAGATGCCCCTAGATCCTAGTTTCAGAGCTTGAAGGGTAGCATAGATCCGCACCCTCAGTTCTGGTTCAATAGCTTGGGGGACGGCGATATGTAACGCCCCAAGACAACTAGTTTCAGGGACATGAGTGGCATACTTTGGGGGAGGGCGATACGTAATGGCCCAATGTCATGGGTTTGCACTCCTGGCTCTAGTTAAGCGTATGGGGAGACGGCGATACGTAACGCCCCCATGCGTCAAGTTTTTCAGCAGATATACAGAGCTTATTTTTCAGAAACATTTTCAAATTCAGTTTACAGAAATAGTTTTCAGAGGAAAGTTTTCTAGAAAGTACATTTTTCAGGTATAGTAGTTTTACAAGAAACTTTCAACAAAGATTTTTATAAAAGTTTTCCAGAGAGAGATCTATTTTGAGACAAAGTAAAGTTTTCTAGAAAAGTTCTGATTTGATGCCCAAAAAAAAACAAGATTTCATAATGTATTTCAGTTTTCATTTTATAAACCGTCCACTCACTTAGATCGTATAACGGTCTGACCCCCTCTCTCTCAGTTTTCTTATTTTGCAGGTGTTCTTGGAGGACGAACTCGGGAGGATGGATACTAATGCAGTCACTAGGTTATGGAGTCCACCAGTTCAAGTAAAAAAGAGTGAGAGTCCAGTCAGAGTCAGTTAGAAGTTATGTATTAGTCTTGAGTAATGTGATAGTCATTGTAAGCTAATGTTATTAAGTTTACAGTTATTATTATTGAGTTTATATTTCATGTTGATGAGTTTGGGCGTTGGTCTCATGCATAAGATTTTGATTGAGAAAAGAGTATTATCGTTGTTCAGAGTGAGAAAGTCAGAGGTTCAAGGGAATAGTATGGCATATTCCCTGCCGGTAGCATCTCCCGGATTTGGGGATGTTACACCAAGTCTTCCGCGTCGCGACGTGTGCTATAGTAAATGGCGGCTGCATTATTATATCGGCGTCGCGACGCAAATGGGCTTGGGCATCACGACGTGTGCTACAGTGATGACGCAGTGATGACATAAGTGATGACGCGTGTCGACAGCTAAATTATTAGCCCAGCGTCGCGACGCTCGTGAGGTAAAATTCATATTTTGCCATTTTCATCCGTTTTTCACCGTTTTAACCCCGATTTGATTCCAATGAGTCCCGATATTTTATTTATCTATAAAATAAACACAAACACATCAAAACGTTCATAAAAATCAAGAAACTATACAAAATATTAAGTAAAAAGGGCGGTAAATATTGATATATTTTCCGCTCATCAGTTGACGGTGTTCAAAGCCAGGCTCAACAACTGATTCCACCACTGAGGCAGAATTTATAGCGGCTTTAGAAGCTGCTAAAGAAGAAGTTTGGATTAGAAATTTTATCACAGAACTTGGTATTGTGCCTAGTATTGAGGATTTGATCCTATTGTACTGTGATAATAGCGGAGACATTGTTCAGGCTAAGGAGCAGAGAGCGCATTCCAAGTCTAAACACATAGAAAGAAAATATTGTGTGATTAGAGAATTCATTGAACGAAAATACATAATGGTCTTGAAGGTTCAAGGACAAGACAATATAGTAGACCCGCTTACTAAGGTCTTACCTCCTAAGTTATTCGATAAATATGTGGAGGAGATGAGACTTCAGAATCATCTGGATTGGCACTAAGCAAGTAGGAGTTTGTTGGAGTTAGTATTTGGAGCGCCAATCCAAATAATATATTGTACATTATATTTTATTATTTATTAATAAAATAACAACATTTTCATTTCAACCTTGTTAATGGTAATGTCATTATGCATATTAGATTGATATATATATATATATATATATATATGCTAAGAATGACATCTACCTTAGAATAGTCTTATAGTAATACTAGATACTAGGTGGTCCGATATTGGGATAGTATTACTATTATAAACTATTCTTAAAGTAAATATTCCTAGTCATTGGTTTTGGAATACGGTCCAATTCCTAATATGTGGTCCGACATTGGGATAGTATTACTATTATAAACTATTCTTAAAGTAAATATTCATAGTCATTGGTTTTGGAATACGGTTCAATTCCTAAAACCTAGAAGACTAACATATGTTGTATATTGTAATTAGAGTTCCAATGGTTTAACCCGATGTACCATGAGCAACGGAAGCTTGTATAGACATGGGGGTATTCGTTGGAGCGAATACTGAATGACTTATAGGTGATTCTTGAATCTCATTGAGTCGAGTAGCATATGTGATCCTTTGACTATATGATAACATTGATTTTGTGTGTGATCCTCTACACTTTGATGTCATATATGTCAGAGACCTTTCATGGTCTGATCTAAGGGTGGCAGAAAAGCCTGGGCCCGGTCCGGCCCGCCTAGGGTAAAAAAAACTCGAGCCGGGCCCTATATTCAAAAGCCTGGCTCGGGCTTAAACATATATATATATTTTAATATGATTGTAGTATTTTTATTTGTTTGTAGCATTTAAATTGTTAATTTATCGATGAAACTTTTGATTTATTTTGTGAATTTTCTTTGCATATAATGTGAATGTATTTTGTATTTGTATGTTTTTAATTTTATTTATTTTTTTTAAAAAAACGGGCCTGATAAAGCCCGGACCCGAGCCCCGCCCAAGTCAGGCCAGGCCGGGCCGACACGGAAGATGCCAAGGTCGGGCTTTTTCTGAGCCCATGCTTTTATTTTTCTCGCCGAGCTCGGGTCGGGCTTTGATAAGCCCGACCCGATAAGCCCGGCCCGACCCATTGCCACATCTAGTCTGACCGTTAAATGTTTGTTGGGTGTGGACCGATGTACTTGTTAATCAAGTGCGTATCAAGATAGGATATGTCGGCTCATATGTTTACTGATGTGATCCTAGCAGCACCTGATTCGATCCAGAGTACAATATATCCAATCCATGTACCGGTTAGACCAATTACAAGACACAGAGCTCTGAAGATCAAAGACGTTATTGTTGGTCTCTAAGACATTCCCAATATCATATAAAGCAATGAAATCATGTGAATACGAAAGTAAAGTATGGCAGAATCATACTTACAAAGAACAGATTTAGGGTGCGTCAAATACAAAAATTTGTTCCTCCAACTTTCGGCCAAGCTCCTCCTTTGGGGATGTAATCTAAGCTCCAAGCTTAATGGTGATTCCAAGCTCAAAGTTTGGTTTCCCTATCACCTTGAATGATCCATTGTGTGTGCTAGCACTTAGAAAATTTTTGCAACAAAAATCTTCTTCTTCTTCTTCTTCCTAGTTTCGGCCAAAGAAGAAAGAAAATGGAGAGAGTATTTTGGTTCCCAAAACCGTGAGCTAGAGAGAGTGAGAGTGAGTGAATAACTTGATTAATTGATTTCAAAAATCAAAAGAAAGATATATCAAAACATTTGGTATATGTCATTCACCTTGTCAACTGTGTGTAAAACAAGTTACCATGATTTCATTCACTAACTTCCATCACCAAAAAGGTGAATGAATGACTAGTGATGTGACATGTGATGTGACATGTGGGCCGCACTTGATTCAAAATCTGAGTGGGCCCGCAACACATCCCGGGCTCGGGTTCGCTAATTTCGAATTAACGAATTTTCCGTTGCGGCGTAATTAAATCAAATTTAATTAAATAATTATGCCTAGCAAAATTACTATTCACGTCGCTAGCGAATTAATTCTAAATTAATTCATTTGTCCGAATTAAAATCCAATTTTAATTTCACATCGAAATCTAATTTCGTTTAATATATCGAATATATTATTTTATCGATTAATTCCAAATTAATCGTTCTCTCTCTTTAAATAATATTTTATCCTAGATAAAATCTCTCTGTAATTAATCCCAGATTAATTATGTTCAAATCATACGTCATCGGTGAATCTTCGGGAAGTGACCAATGAGATCCCTGGATATGTTGGCAGTAAATCCGGTCGTCAGACTATCCGAACACGTATGTATCTTGTACTACGTTTTTACCGATTTACGAGACATGGTTGGCTTCTAGCAAAGCACCGTGCCTACCCAATTCTCCAGAAATATTCTTAAAGGAATATATAATATATGTCAGGCGTAGTATACATAGTATTTCGTATTACGATCCAGTATCGGATGTCACATGCAAGGCCTGGGGCAGGAATAGTGTCTGCCCCGTACAAAGCATATATCGGATTACTAGCAACTAGTCTATTTAATCGGATAATCATGACAATGTCATATTATCCCGATGGTTGCAACCAATTAGAGTACCAGTTCTTGTTGGAAAATTATGTCCCATAGCGTCACTATTTGTACAGATCATGGTGTTGTTGTACAAATTAACTATGTGACAATGGAGATTTCTCTCTTATCATTTGTGATTAGATCACCTAGATATATAAATGATGAGAGGTCCTTGTGATTTGTTCCTGGACGGAGAATGATATGAGACAGTATCAGTCCACGTAGGATAAATCATTAAATATCCCTAGTCAGAGTATTACCGAGATTGGACATCGATAATGCGTAAAAGACTAGTATTACATTTGTGCGCGTTGTGAGGGCACAACGATATAGTTCTCATATAATTGGGTATAGGATACTCATGCAAGTGTAATAGGAGGTTGTTTTTACCGATGGTACGGGAAATAGCTTCGCTCTGGATAGACCCCCTCGGAATTACATTGGTAGTATGACTATGTGTCTATGGAAGACCGAAATCAGGGTAGGTGTATTTGGTCTTAACCTGAGACTTGCACCGCTAATACTTGCGACAATCAATATACTTTGGTTGCGGTCATCCAGGGCTTTAATAGGTTCTGTGTACGCCAATGCTGGGTATATTGAGAATCGTAGTGTGTTGGGTGTGATGTCAAGATGGAAGTGTCACTCCAGTCATATGGAGATGATGGTCATGTAGGATACGGGACTGGTTCTCTTAAATGCTGCAGCTATCGGGATAAAATGACAAGGTCATGTTTATCCGATTATAGAGACTAGTCACCAGACATCCGATATGTGCTTCGTACGGGGCAGACACAATTCCAGTCCCAGGCCTAGCACGTGATCATCCGATACTGGACAGAAATACGCAATACTATGTATACTACGTCTGATATAGATCCTTTATTCCTGTAAGGATATTTCGGAGAATTGGGTAGGCATGGCGTTTTGCTAGAGGCCAACCTTGTCTTGTAAATCGGTAAAATATAGTACTTGGTACTTACGTGTTCGGATAGTCCGACGACCGAATTTACTGCCAACATATCCGGGCATCTCATGGGTCGCTTCCCAAAGATTCACCGATGACGTATGACTCGCACTCTAAATTAATATGGGATTAATTAGAAGAGAGAGAAAATTAATCTGGGATTAATTGCGGAAATATTTTATCTGGGATAAAATATCATTTAAAGAGAGATAACGATTAATTTGGAATTAATCGAAGAATTAATATATTTTATATATTAAACGAAATTGGATTTCGACGCAGAATTAAAATTAGATTTTAATTCGGGTGAACGAATTAATTTAGAATTAATTCGTTAGCGATGTGAATAGTGACTTCACTAGGCGTAATCATTTAATTACGACGCAACGGAAAATTCATTAATTTGGAATTAACGAACCCGAGCCCGAGATTATTTGTGAGCGCATTCGCATTTCGAATTCGAGTGCGGCACGCAAGTCAAATCAAGCGTCAAATCGCTAGTCGCATCAAGCGTCAAATCATTAGTCACTTTGAGTGATGTGACTTGACAACTTGATGTGATTGATGTGATTGATTTTAGTTGTTGGAATGGTTTTTGCCATTTGACTTTTGGAGCCAAATTTGGTAAATCCATTTTATTGATTTTTTGAAAATCAAATAAAAGGTAATTCACTTATTTATTTTTGGAAAATCTATAAGTGTTTGATTTACACTTTTCTAATTAATTCAACACATCTCTCCTTCTCTCTTTCTCTCTACTTCACACGCCCATGGAGGCCAAAAAGCTTACTGGTTTTCAACAAAACCGTGAGCAGTGAGGGAAGTAAATAGTGTGATTTTGTGGCAAAATCACAAGTGCCAGCACACTTACGAGACATGCGAAGGTGATATGGAAGTCCACCCATGAGCCGGGAACCATTCGACGAATCTTGGAGCTTGACGAAGGACCAAAATAAAGGCCAAACCAGTGAGCACTCACAGCTCACTGCCGAATGCAGTGAAGGCAGAATCTGAAATTTTTGTTGCCTCCGCGTCGCTCAATCGATCGATGTAAGTATTCCGCAACTTCTTCGATATGTATTCGCACTTGATTCATGCTTATTATTGATCTTGGGACCTTAATAGAAACCAACAATGGCATATAGAGCAAGGTTTGAGCATGAAAAAGTATAGGGTTAGAATTTGGGTAAATTGATTTTGAGCATGATTTTGTTAAATTGGATGAATGAATATGCTTAATTGATGTTTAATTTAAGATTGATTGGATCAATTTGATTAAATTTTGTTGGAACAAATTTGCCCAATTTTGTGGTGTTGGCCGAATGCCTTAGCCCTATTTTGTCTTGGTGATTTTTGATTTTTGATTCATTGGATGAGTTAGAATCATTCGGGAATGTGATTTAATGTCGATTGTGGAATTAATTGGATTGAATTCGAATCGGACAAAAATCCCCTCCCTTGGCCGAGACTTTGAGCATGTGATTTGGGTTTGATTTTAATCAAAATGTGTTGGACATGTGTTGATGAAATTGAGCTTGATTAGTTGTGTTAATTGATGTTTTAGAAATGTTAATTTGGGTGATTAATCATGTTATACACTTTGGTAATTAAATTGGGAAAATTGGATTTTTAGAATTTAATTAATTAGGCCTTAAAATTGGATTTGGGCTTTAATGTTGTAAATGGGTTTATTGGGATTTGTTGTACAAAGTTGGGTTTAGGCCAAATGGATTGGATCCAATTGGGCCCAAAACCGCTTCCATAAAGCCCAAACGCGACTAAATGGACCTTTAAAGTTTAATTGGGTCTAACGGGCCAAGATTGATTTCTAGGCTTATGGGGTAACTCTCGGATTGGATTTTGGTTATTCGGTTTGACCCGAGTTGACCAAAAGTCCACGCCTTAAGAAATTAATTAAAAGCCCATTGGACTTTAATTAAATTGACGTTGGACGTTAATCGGGCTTTGAGACCCGTAACGATTAAATTTGGAATTTAAGTCGTAAAGGTTTGTTAAATAAAGTGTAGTATTTAATTTGGAATTAAATAGCGAATTAGAATTGAATGCATATTAAATTGGATTTAATGATGTAGTTTAATTTAATTCGAGAATTCGTACTTTAAGTACTTATTCGCAAAAATGAGTTTGACTCGAGCAAAATCAAATCGTTGTTTGAACATTGGATGATCACTAATTATCAGATTAATTAATTGATTAGATTGATTGATAACATGCTTGTGTGAATACATGGTTGCGATGCATGAATAATGTATATCGGATGGATATTATATGGGTGGGACAATTTTAGAAATTGTTGTAATAAATTTGATTTATTAAATTGGACCTGCGTGTCCAGCCTTATTACCTCTCTATTCTTTGTATTCTCTTCTCACCTATTCCCCTCAATGTAAATGAGGTTTCTTTAGAAGTGTAGTGTAACAGGTAGAAGTGATACTTGTGCTAGCGGGAGAGAGAAAGGGAGAGATTTGATCTAGGATCAATGTGTAAAGTATCCATCCGCATATCATTATTACTTTTTTCATATGCGCTTTATTATGTGTTTAGAATGCATGTTTAAGGGTGTATGATGATGAGAACTTAACAAAGATAATAAATTGGTTGCCAATTTGCACTCGAAAAACCCTCACAAAATATTAAGCGTTTTTCCTTCCATTGAGTGATTCTCACTCAAGATCCGAGACTGGCATTGGCTTGTTGGCCAAAGTCAAGGCCTTTGTCCGTCGAGGATGTGTTTGAATCACGAGAGCTTTGTTCCATATTGGTGTCTTGTCCAAGTTGTGGTTTGTTGGCCAAAGTCAAGACCACTTCTTGTGCATCGACATTGATTACGAAGCTTTCCATGGTCAATGGGTCGCGCGTAACTGGGATCACTAAGTTTGTTGTGCCAAAGCCGAGGCTTAGTTGATTCAGAGGAAAAAGGTTAGGTAATACATTGGATGTATTGGCATATATAAGATATATGTTTCGGACTTGTAGTCCCCCTACCGGATCTAGGAATTGGATTGGATCCAATCGATCTTAGAGATCTACCTAGTTAATTATCATACAATTTGTTGGCCAAAGTCAAGATTGTGTGATATTTAACTGTTGGATAATATGACCCATAGCGTCACTATTTGCACAGATCATTGTGTTGTTGTAGCAAATTAACTATGTGACAAGGAAATTGCACTCTCATCATTTGTGATTAGATCACCATAGATATATAAATGAAGAGAGGTCCCTATGATTAGTTCCTGGATTGAGATGATATGAGACAGTATCAGTCCACGAAGGATTAATCATTAAATATCCCTAGCCGTAGTATTATCGAGACTGGACATCGATAATGCGGAATAGGCTAGTATTGCACTTGTGTGCGTTGTGAGGGCACAACGGCATAGTTCTCATATATATAAGTGTTGGATACTTATGCAAGTGCGATAGGAGGTCGTGTTTCACCGATGGTACGGGAAACAGCTTCGCTCTGGATAGACCCCTCGGAATCCCATTGGTATTATGACTATGTGTCTATGGGAGGCCGAAATCAAGGTAGGTGTGTATAGTCTTAACCTGAGACTTACATCGCTAATGCTTACGACAATCGATATACTTTAGTTGAGGTCGTCTAGGACTGTAATCGGTTCTGTGTACGCCAATGCCGGGTATATTGAGAATCGTAGTGTATTGGATGTGATGACAAGACGGAAGTGTCACTCCAGTCATAATGGAGATGATGTCACGCAGGATACGGTATTAGTGCTCTTAAAGTGATGCTCATCCAATCGTGATATTATGACCAGGTCATGAATATCCGATTATAGAGACTAGTTACCTGACATCCGATATGTGTTTCGGACGGGGCAGACACTTATCCAGCCCCAGCCCTAGCACGTGATTATCCGATACTGGGCCGATATGCACAATACATTAGTATACTACGCTTGATACAGATCTTAATATTCTTAAATGGATATGTCCGGAGAATTAGGTAGACTTGGTGCTTTGCTAGGAGTCGACCTTGTCTCGTAAATCGGTAGAACGTAGTACTTGGTACGTACGTGATTCGGATACTCCGACGACCGTATTTACTGCCAGATTATCCGGGGATCTCATGGGTCGCTTCCCGATAATCCACCGATGACGCACAACTCGCACTCTTGAATAATCTGGGATTATATAGAAGAGAGAGAAAATTAATCTAGGATTAATAACGGAGATGTTTTATCCGTAAAATGTCGTCTAAAGAGAGAGAACGATTAATTCGGAATTAATCGATGTATTAATATATTGGATATATTAGACGAAATTAGATTTCGACGCGGAATTAAAATTAGATTTTAATTCGGGCAAACGAGTTAATTTAGAATTAATTCGTTAGCGACGTAAATAATAATTTCGGTAGTCGCAATTATTCGATTGAATTAACGTCGCGACGTAAGCTCGGTATTTTTCGGAAATATCGAACCCGAACGCGTGAGTGCACGTGGGCCCACTTTCATTTGGAAACGTGTGGGGCCCACATGACACATGTCATTCTAATGCTTTGCATGTAGATTGTGTACATGCACTCAAGTCATTGCATGGAGTTTGAGTGTTTGACACTCTAAGCCATTGCATGTTATGTGTCATAATTTTATTATTATTTAATGAAAATTATGGCATAAATATAAATTGATTTTTGGTAAATCATTTTAAGATAATACAAACTTCTTCTCTCTCATTTTTCTCCTCTTCTCACGCCCAAACTGAAACATGTTACTGGTTTGGAACCAATTTTGGCGTGGACTTTAGGGAAGCAAAGAGTGGATTTTCATGGTGGAAATTCAAGTGCTAGCACACTACGAGTCTTGCGAAGGTGGTAGGGAGGTTCACCTGAGGCGGGATTCATCCGACGGAGTTTGGAGCTTCGTTTTGAGACCCGAAACTGCCAAGACAGTGAGCATGGACTGCTGCAGTGGGCTTACAAAGGCAGTGCGTTTTTGGCATGATTCGTCTTCAAATCGACATAACCGATCAATGTAAGTATTCCGCTATCTTCGTTGGTGTATTCACGCATGTTTTCATGTCTTGTTTGATCTTGGGACCTTAGAAAAATTCAAACAATGGCATCAAGAGCTAATGTTGCAAGCATGAAAAATGTAGGGCTTAAAATTTGGGTAAATGTTTGTTGAGCATGATTTGAATAAATTGCTGTTTTGAGTATGCTTATAACATGTTTGATTGCATTTTGGTTGGACCAATTTATTGAAAATTGATTTGGAATAATTTTCCCCAATTTATTCATGTTGGCCGAATGTGTAGGAGTCTTGGAGTTCTTGGAATTTTTCATTGTTAATTCATTGGATGAGTTGGAATGGATTAGATGATGTTAATTTAAGATTGAATTGGATTTAATTTTAAATTGACAAAAACCCTAAATTCCTTATGTTGGCCGAATCTACAATGCCCTTTAATGTCTTGGTAATTTTGATTTTATGAACATTGGATGTGTATGAAATCATTCGGGAAGTTAATACGTTGTCAATTGTGTAATTAATCGGATTGAAATTCAATCGGACAAAATAACCCTTCCTTGGCCGAGAGCATTGAAGCATGTAAGGTTTGATTTTTCAATTTGTGTGTGTTGGACATATGATAATGAATTAAGCATGATTAATTGGACTAATTGTGCTTTAGAAATATTGATTTAGTCATTAATCATATAATGCACTTTAGGTAATTAAATTGCGTAATTGGATTTTGTAATTTAATTATTTGGGCTTAATTGGATTTGGGCTTGAATTGTTGTAATTGGGCCTATTGGGCTTGATTTATCAAGTTTGGTTTAGGCCAAATGGATTGGATCCAATTGGGCCCAAAACCTTGACCATAAAGCCCAAATGCGACTTAATGAACCTTTAATGTTCAATTGGGCCTAATGGGCCAAGATTGATTTATGGGCTTATGGGGTAAATCCCGGATTGGACTTTGGTTATCGGTTTGACCCGAGTTGACCAAAAGTCCACGCCTTAAGAAATCAATCAAAAGCCCATTGGACTTTAATTGAATTGACGTTGGACGTTAATCGGTCTTTGAGACGCGTTACGATTAGATTTGGAATTTAAATCGTAAAAGGTTTATTAAATAAAAGTGTAATATTTAATTTGGAATTGAATAGTGAATTAGTATTAAATACATGTTAAATTAGATTTAATGATGTAGTTTAATTTAATTCATGAATTCGTACTTTAAGTACTTATTCGCAAAAACGAGTTTGACTCGAACAAAATCAAATCGTTGTTTGAACATTGGATGATCACTTAATTATCAGATTAATTAATTTGATTAGATTGATTGATAGCATGCTTATGTGTGTGAATACGTGGTTGTGTTGAATGAATAATGTATATCGGATGGATATTAGACGGGTGGGCAATTTTAGAAATTGTTGTAATAAATTCGATTTATTAAATTGGACCTGCGTGTCCAGCCTTATCACCTCTATTCTCTTTGTATTCTCTTCTCACCTATTCCCCTCTATGTATATGAGGTTTCTTTAGAAGTGTAGTGTAACGGGTAGAAGTAATACTAGTGCTAGCTTGAGTGAGAAAGGGAGAGATTTGATCTAGGATCAATGTGTTAAGTATCCATCCGCATATCATTATTATTTATTTTCATACTCGCTTTATTATGTATTTAGAATGCATGTTTAAGGGTGTATGATGATGAGACCTTAACATAGATAATTAAATTGGTAGCCAATTTGCACGCGAAAACCCTCATCAAATATCATGCGTTTTTTCCTTCCATTGAGTGATTCTTACTCAAGATCCTAGATTGGCAGGGGTTGTTGGCCAAAGTCAAGCCCTTGTCCTTCAAAGATGTGTTTTAATCACGAGGCTTTGTTCCATATTGGTGTCTTGTCCAAGTTGTGGTTTGTTGGCCAAAGTCAAGACCACTTCTTGTCCAACGACATTGATTACGAAGCTTCCATGTCAATGGGTCCGCGCTTGACTGGGATCATTAGGTTTGTTGTGCCAAAGCCAAGGCCTAGTTGATTCAGAGGAAAAGGTTAGGGTATACATTCGATGTATAGGCATATATAAGATATATGTTTAGGACTTGGATGTCCACCTACTGGATCTAGGAGTTGGATTAGATCCAATTGATCTTCGAGATCTACCTAGTTAATTATCATACAATTTGTTGGCCAAAGTCAAGATTGTGTGATATTTAACGGGATCCTAGCCCACTAGGAAACGGTTTCCCGAGTACTCGACAGAGGGTTAGAGGCTCGACGAAAAATAGTGGGAGGCAAGTATTGAATTTGCAACATTCGTTCGAATACTCGCTAAACACGCTCATTTTATTCTACTCGTCATATTAATCAAAAGTATTAGTTGGACTAATATTTTATGTTGTTTTAAATAATATATATAGTTGGACTATATACAAACTCATTCAATATATAGTTGATTTTATAATTGGATTATAGTAATCAATATAATTGAATTAAAATGATAGTTGATTTATAATTAGATTATAGTAATCAATATTAAAATTATAGTTGATTAAATAATTGGATTATTGTAATCATTATAATAAATAGTACCTTATTAAATTGATTAAATAGTTGGACTATTGAAATCAAGAAAGAATTGAAAAGTTGAATATTTAAAATATATAATCATTGGATTAAATGCTTTAAATGATTTAATTTTCAATTGGGAATCAATAATAGGTTAATTTATTTGATAAAATAACTTATTATGACTAAGCCCATTATTAAGCAAATAGTAGAGCATAAAGTCTTTGGAAGATTTATGTGATGATGACTTTAGTGCTTAATTAATATACTTATAATAAATCTATCTTAAGATTTAAAAGTATTAAAGTTGCAATTAATTGACTATTCTAGTGGAGAAAAGTCAAAGTTTGCAATTGGGCATGTAACACAAGGTGCATATCATTTCGATATTCTAAACCCAAGGCTTGGCCAAAGGTTTGTGAAATATTGAAAAGATAATTGACATATCCCAAAGTGACTACCATTTGGATATGGAAGACACGAAGGAATTAAAGATAGGGCGAGGCTCTAACTTTAAAATTTTGTCAAAGTTATGTTTACTACTAGTATTGAAATTGGATTTTAAATACTTAGTGTGGTACATAATATATATGTATTGACGTTCAGAATCCGCTGTGAGCTGGATACTGGCTTCAAGCCGAGATTTCTCTGCGAATTGGAAACGGGACGAAAGTCGCTGTTTCGACCGTAGATACCTAAGTTTAGGAACTACCCTTTGGGTATGTACTTAAATTAGGAAATGTTATAATGTAACTAGTTTGACTAGAGACATTATCTCTATATCAGTGTTTAATCCGATGCGGATAAAACCTTTATATTCTAGAACACTAAAGTGTTTCATTATATAAAGATGATACTGAGATAAATACATTGGATGTAAATAACAGAATTTATATTTTGAATATAATAAAATCTCAAACATATAAAATGACAAATAAATAGCTAAAATTGATTTGATCAATGGAGACTTATTTGTGGCATTGTTGTCTAGGACACAATTAAACAAGACTCGTATATCCACACTTTTAAGAGTGGGTACTAGGACTGATTTGACTATTCAAATAAGGTCTACGAATCTAGTTTATTAGGTTAAATACCTAAAATACTATTTACTTGGTAATAGTAAAGGGCCACCGATCTGTTAGCCCTATTCATGGTGAATTAGTGGGCCCATATCTAGCTAGGCTAGATGTGAACATGAATATTTCGTGACCTTAACGGATGTAGCATCACGTTGTGGTTATGTGTTTCTTTTGAAGAACACAGATCGGAAACTTTTGAAGTTTCGACACGAAGAAAACAAACGGATCGGCTATAGTGTTATTCCGCCACGGTAAGACCGAAATGGAAAATACTTAAGCAGTAAGTTTCATATATAAATGAAAGAGTACGGTGTTCTTTCATATGAGGACTCCTCCCGAGACACGTCAGTTAGACGGTGTGTCTGAACTAAAACCGAATTTTTGTTGGACATGATAAGGTTTATCACGAGTCGCTCTGAGCTACAATTTCCTTCAACAGGATATGTATTAACAGTGCAAAACTTATTTAGAATAAGGTTCCATATAAATCTGTTTGACAGATATCATATAGGATATGAACAGGGAAGAAACGAGGTTTCTCATTCCTGATAATTTGGGTATGCGAGGCATAGCGTTTGGATGATACCAAACTAAGGACCCAAATTGGATAAGTGCCAATATAAGTTATCCTAAGGGAAACCTTAAATATAGTACTTATAAATCCCACATGAGAACAATGTAATTGTTGCTCACCATGCGGTTTTCCTGAGAGGAATACCGATATGCAGTGGTCAGTGGGAGGATAGTGATACTCGATGAAAATCGGAGTGATACTGTTCTAGGCACGAAGTCCTTAATGGAACACAACAGTTCATCTATGATGAAATCTATACCATTAATCTTCAAATACACAAGAAACTAGTAGATCGGATAGAGTCAGAAACAACCTAGGGTATGGGTTTCTGATCTAACCTCATAAGATGTCAATCTTATGGAGGTGTACCATCCGACTACGTTTTGAGGAAGTGATACGAGGTATCGACTCCCTGTTATGGAAAGTGCCATGAGTCCGAAATGGATTCCATGTATAACGACTATTATGGATACTAGTTGTTGTACCACAAGGCATTGTGCCTATTGTACATTATACGTCTTCAAGGAAGACATACATGGATGACAACATACCAACGTACAAAGCTAGGCTTTTGACGGAAAGGTATCGTTATCAACATTGTGTTAATAACGGTTCAACCTTTTACCTGTTGCCATGGTAAGTCCATTTTGAAGATGCTTGTTGATAACTGTATATTCATTTATGAATATGTTCAGTTACAAATCAAAATCGCTTTCCTGAAAAGGAAACCTTTTGGAGGATGTTTACAACATCCTGACGATTTTGTATAACCGACAAACAAGGTTTGCGGGTTATTCGATCCATGTTTGGATCAAAGCAAGCATAAGGTTCTTGGAACTGACGTTTTGAAATAATCATAATGGTTTATGATTTAACTCAAAACGAAATAATTCTTGTGTATATAAGGAGGTTAGTGGGAGAGCGCACTGACAGTGAAATTCCCATAAAGCAATTGGTGAAAGCTTGGCTTTCATAGATATTCTTTCAATAGAAATTCTCCGTAGAATTCTGGGGAGTAACAACCTTTATTCAAGGAATAAAATCTACTGGGATAGATTTGGAGTTGTTAAACACTCTCTGGGAAATTGTACATTTAAAAATACTTGTATTGGTGTCTCATACGCTTCGAGCATATGGAGTCACAATCGGGTCAATCCAAGTGATAGTCACTGGATTGAAGTTAAGAACATCTGTTAGTATCTTTGAGAACTAAAGATGCTATCTTTAACTATGGAGAAGGAGAACTTGAAGTGACTGGGATCACTGCTACAAGTTTCCAAACATTAAATACTATACTACTACTATAGCGGTACTATGAAGTTTGAATAACGGGACAGTGAGCTGGAAATCTTCCAGCAAGATAACTGTTGCCGAATAAACAACAAATGCGGATTATTGCTGCAGCTGAGGCAGCAATAGAAGCCATTTGGATCGAAAATAAATCTAATTAGATTAGATATAGTTCTGTTAGCAGCTGAGCTAGGCGTCAGCACAAGCTAAGGAATTAAAGGTCTCATCGACGATCCAGATATATACTTCTATATCATCTGATTCGTTCGGATCATACATCGTGGCGATGTGATGATCGTATAAATCGCGTCAAACGATAATCGAACAAATCCGCTGACGAAAACCTTTCCTCAGCAGCATTTGAGCGAATTGTACATAGTTCGGGTGTTAGACACTCGAGTGACTGGCTATGTGCCAAGTGGGAGATTGTTGGATAATATGACCCATAGCGTCACTATTTGCACAGATCATTGTGTTGTTGTAGCAAATTAACTATGTGACAAGGAAATTGCACTCTCATCATTTGTGATTAGATCACCATAGATATATAAATGAAGAGAGGTCCCTATGATTAGTTCCTGGATTGAGATGATATGAGACAGTATCAGTCCACGAAGGATTAATCATTAAATATCCCTAGCCGTAGTATTATCGAGACTGGACATCGATAATGCGGAATAGGCTAGTATTGCACTTGTGTGCGTTGTGAGGGCACAACGGCATAGTTCTCATATATATAAGTGTTGGATACTTATGCAAGTGCGATAGGAGGTCGTGTTTCACCGATGGTACGGGAAACAGCTTCGCTCTGGATAGACCCCTCGGAATCCCATTGGTATTATGACTATGTGTCTATGGGAGGCCGAAATCAAGGTAGGTGTGTATAGTCTTAACCTGAGACTTACATCGCTAATGCTTACGACAATCGATATACTTTAGTTGAGGTCGTCTAGGACTGTAACCGGTTCTGTGTACGCCAATGCCGGGTATATTGAGAATCGTAGTGTATTGGATGTGATGTCAAGACGGAAGTGTCACTCCAGTCATAATGGAGATGATGTCACGCAGGATACGGTATTAGTGCTCTTAAAGTGATGCGCATCCAATCGTGATATTATGACCAGGTCATGAATATCCGATTATAGAGACTAGTTACCAGACATCCGATATGTGTTTCGGACGGGGCAGACACTTATCCAGCCCCAGCCCTAGCACGTGATTATCCGATACTGGGCCGATATGCACAATACATTAGTATACTACGCTTGATACAGATCTTAATATTCTTAAATGGATATGTCCGGAGAATTAGGTAGACTTGGTGCTTTGCTAGGAGTCGACCTTGTCTCGTAAATCGGTAGAACGTAGTACTTGGTACGTACGTGATTCGGATACTCCGACGACGACCGTATTTACTGCCAGATTATCCGGGGATCTCATGGGTCGCTTCCCGATAATCCACCGATGACGCACAACTCGCACTCTTGAATAATCTGGGATTATATAGAAGAGAGAGAAAATTAATCTAGGATTAATAACGGATGTTTTATCCGGGATAAAATGTCGTCTAAAGAGAGAGAACGATTAATTCGGAATTAATCGATGTATTAATATATTGGATATATTAGACGAAATTAGATTTCGACGCGGAATTAAAATTAGATTTTAATTCGGGCAAACGAGTTAATTTAGAATTAATTCGTTAGCGACGTAAATAATAATTTCGTAGTCGCAATTATTCGATTGAATTAACGTCGCGACGTAAGCTCGGTATTTCGGAAATATCGAACCCGAACGCGTGAGTGCACGTGGGCCCACTTTCATTTGGAAACGTGTGGGGCCCACATGACACATGTCATTCTAATGCTTTGCATGTAGATTGTGTACATTGCACTCAATGTCATTGCATGGAGTTTGAGTGTTTGACACTCTAAGCCATTGCATGTTATGTGTCATAATTTTATTATTAATTTAATGAAAATTATGGCATAAATATAAATTGATTTTTGGTAAATCATTTTAAGATAATACAAAACTCTTCTCTCTCATTTTTTTCCCTCTTCTCACGCCCAAACTGAAACATGTTACTGGTTTGGAACCAATTTTGGCGTGGACTTTAGGGAAGCCAAGAGTGGATTTTCATGGTGGAAATTCAAGTGCTAGCACACTACGAGTCTTGCGAAGGTGGTAGGGAGGTTCACCCATGAGCCGGGATTCATCCGACGGAGTTTGGAGCTTCGTTTTGAGACCCGAAACTGCCAAGACAGTGAGCATGGACTGCTGCAGTGGGCTTACAAAGGCAGTGCGTTTTTGGGCATGATTCGTCTTCAAATCGACATAACCGATCAATGTAAGTATTCCGCTATCTTCGTTGGTGTATTCACGCATGTTTTCATGTCTTGTTTGATCTTGGGACCTTAGAAAAATCCAACATTAACGGGATCTAGCCCACTAGGAAACACGGTTTCCCGAGTAATCGACAGAGGTTTAGAGGCCTCGAAAAAATAGTGGGAGGCAAGAATTGAATTTGCAATATTCGTTTAATTACTTGCCATACGCCCTCATTCAATATCATTCGTCATATAAATTAATGTTAGTTGGACTATAGTTAAATGTTGTTTTAATAATTAATAGTTGGACTATATTCAAACTATTCATTTATAGAGTTGATTTTAATAATTGGATTATAGTAATCATATAATTGATTTTAATCTATAAATTATAGTTGATTAATAGTTGGACTATAGTAATCATTATATAAATAGTACCGAAATCGTGATTAAATAGTTGGACTATTAAAATCAAGATAATTGAAAGATTGACATTTAAAATATAACCTAGGGAAAATGTATTTAAATGGTTTAATTTTCAAAATTGGAATAAAATTTCAGGATGGTCTGGAAAATAATAAGTTACTTTATTTGATAAAATAACATTTATGCCTAACCCGGAGTTAAGCAAATAGTAGAGCATAATCTTTGAAGATTTATGTGATGATAACTTTAGTGCTTAATCCATTAAGCTTGTCGCAGTAGACTCCTTATTTCTGAATCAGAACTAAGGATTAGATCCTTAAAGTATGATAATGAAATTGAAGGATCTTCAAAGAATCTATTCTTAGATTTTAGAAGTACTAAATTGCAATAATTAATTATTGGAAAGTTAATGACTAATCTCAAGGAGACAAAGTCAAAATTTGCAATGGTAGCGCAAGGCGCACCTTACTTCAATATTCTAGAAGGCCAAGGCTTGGCCAAAGGCTTCTGGAGTGTTGAAACTGGCAAAGGCAAAATCATTATAATCTTCTGGGAAGATAAATGACATATCCCAAAATGTCTGCCTAAATGTGGCAAACGGGATCGCGGAGGCGTGACTGCCGTTTGAACAAAGCAGACATGAAGGAATTGAAGACGAGCAAGGCTCTGACTTCAAATATGTTTGTCATAATTATGTTCACTACTAGTATTAAAATTGGATTTTAAATACTTAGTTTGATACATAAATATATACTGATGTTCAGAATCTGCTATGAGCAGGATTAGGAAACTGTTACAATGTAACTAGTTTGACTAGATACATTATCTCCATATCAGTGTTTAACCCGCTGCGGGTGAACCTTTATATTCTAGAACACTAAAGTGCTTTATTATATAAATATGATATTGAGATAAACACATTAGATGTGAATGACAGAATTTATATTTTGAATATAAATAAATCTCAAACGTATAACGTGACAAACAAATAGCTCAAACTGATTTGATCAGAAGAAACCAATTGTGGCATTGTTGTCCGGGACACAACTAAAACAAGAATCGTATATCCACACATTTCAAGAGTGGGTACTCGGACTTATTTGATTCTATTCAAATAAAGTCTACGAATCTAGTTTATTGGGCAAAGTGCCTAAAACACCTTTACTTGGTAAAAGTGTAAATGCCACTGATCTGTTAACCCTAGTTCATAGTGAAGCAAGTGGGCCCATGTCTAGCAAGGCTAGATGTGGATATGAATATTTCGTGACCTATATGGATGTGGCATCGCGTAATGGTTGTGTGTTTCTTTTGAAACACAAATTGGAAACTTTTATAGTTTCGACACGAAGTAGACAAACAGACCCGCTAAAGTATTAAACCGTAACGGTTAGACCGTAATGGAAAATACTTAAGCAATAAGTTTCTTATATACTTGAAAGAGTATGGTATTCTTTCAAATGAGGACTCCTCTCGGAACACGTCATTTTGACGGTGTGTCCGAACTGAGTAACCGAATCTTGTTGAACATGATAAGGTTAATCATAAGTCGCTCTGAGCTACCATTTCCTTCAACGGATACGCATAAACAGTGCAAGAACTTATTTTGAATAAGGTTCCATTAAAATCTGTTTGACATATATCATATTAGATATGAACAGGAAAGAAACTGGGTTTCTCATTCCTATAAATTTGGGATGCTAGGCATATGTTTGGATGATACCAAACTAGAACCCAAATTGGATAAGTGTCAATTGTAGGTTATCCTATGGATACCAAAGTATAGTACTTAAACATCTCACGTGAGAACAATTAGATTGTTGCTCACCATGCGGTTTTCCTAGGAGGAATACCGATATGCAGTGGTAAATGGGAGGATAGTAAAACTCGATGAAAATTGGAGTATTACTGTCCAAGGCATCGATCCTTAATGGAACACAAATAGTTCATCAAGGATGAAACTATAACATTAATCTTCGAATACACAAGAACCGCGTAAGTCGGAGAGAGTCAGAAGACAACCTGGGGTATGGGTTTCTGATCTCACCTCATAAAGATGTTTATCTTTTGAGGAATACCAACTGACTACATATGAGGAAGTGATACAAGGTATCGACTCCCTATTATGGCAAAGTGCCATATGATCCGAAATGGATTCCATGTATATCAACCGGTTTGGATACTAGTTGATGTACCGCAAGGCGTTGTGCCTATTGGTACTGTATAAGTCTTCAAGGAAGACGTACATGGATGGCAACATACCAACGTATAAAGCTAGGCTTTTAGCGGAAAGGTATCGTTATCAACATTGTGTTGATTACGATTCAACCTTTTAACTGTTGCCACGGTAAATCAATTTGGAAAATGCTTGCTAATGCTGCATGTTTCATTTGTGAAATATGTCAGCTTAACGGAAAATCGCTTTTCTAAAAAGGAAACCTTTCAGAGGATGTTTATAACATCCTGACGGTTTTGTCGTACAATAACTAGCAAACAAGGTTTGCGGGTTATTCGATCCATGTTTGGATTGAAGCAAGCATAGGTTCTTGGAATTTTCATTTTGATGTGATCATAATGGTTTATGATTTAATTCAAAACGAAAAGATTCTTGTGTATATAAGAGGTTAGTGGGAGCGCACTGACAATAATGTCCTATAAATAATGATAATTGTCATTTCTTGGAAATGATATTCCCATAAAATAACTATCGGCGAAAGCTTGGCTTTCGAAAACTCTCCGTGGAATTGTACATTGAAAAATGTACGCTACCTGTGTCTCATACGCTTTGAGCATATGAAGTCACAAACAGACCAATCCAAGTGATAGTCACTGGATTGATGTTAAGAACATCCATTAGTATCTTAGAGATCTAAAGATGCTGTCTTAATCTGAGGAGATTGAGAACTTGAAGTGACTGGGATCACTGTAGCAAGTTTCCTAAACCGATAAAACGACTATAAGTCGCAAACGGTACTACAAAGTTTGAATAACAGGACAGTGAGCTGGAAATCTTCCAAGCAAAATACTATTACCGTATAAACAAACATGCGGGTTAATTGCTGCAGCTGAGGCGGCAATAGAAGCCTTCTGGGTCGATAATAAATCTAATTAGATTAGATATAGTTATGTTAGCTGCTGAGCTAGGCGTCAGCACATGCTAAAGAATTAATGGTCTCATCAACGATCTAGATAAATACTTCGATATTCATCTGATTCGTACGGATCATACATCGTGGCGATGTGATGATCAAATAAATCACATCAGACGATAATCATGCAAATCCACTGATGAAAGCCTTTCCTCAGCAGTTTGAGCCAACCGTACATAGTTCGGGTGTCAAACACCCGAGTGACTGGCTATAGGCCAAGTGGGCGATTGTTGGACAATTATGACCCATAGCGTCACTATTTGTACAGATCATGGTGTTGTTGTACAAATTAACTATGTGACAAATGAGATTGCTCTCTTATCATTTGTGATTAGATCACCTAGATATATAAATGATGAGAGGTCCTTGTGATTTGTTCCTGGAAGGAGAATGATATGAGACAGTATCAGTCCATGTAGGATAAATCATTAAATATCCCTAGTCAGAGTATTATCGAGATTGGACATCGATAATGCGTAAGAGACTAGTATTACATTTGTGCGCATTGTGAGGGCACAACGGTATAGTTCTCATATATTTGGGTATAGGACACTCATGCAAGTGTAATAGGAGGTTGTGTTTTACCGATGGTACGGGAAACAGCTTCGCTCTGGATAGACCCCCTCAGAATTCCATTGGTAGTATGACTATGTGTCTATGGAAGACCGAAATCAGGGTAGGTGTATTTGGTCTTAACCTGAGACTTGCACCGCTAATACTTGCGACAATCAATATACTTTGGTTGCGGTCATCCAGGGCTTTAACAGGTTCTGTGTACGCCAATGCTGGGTATATTGAGAATCGTAGTGTGTTGGGTGTGATTTCAAGATGGAAGTGTCACTCCAGTCATATGGAGATGATGGTCACGTAGGATACGGGACTGGTTCTCTTAAATGCTGCAGCTATCGGGATAAAATGACAAGGTCATGTTTATCCGATTATAGAGACTAGTCACCAGACATCCGATATATGCTTCGTACGGGGCAGACACAATTCCAGTCCCAGGCCTAGCACGTGATCATCTGATACTGGACAAAAATACGCAATACTACGTATACTACGCCTAATATAGATCATTTATTCCTGTAATGATATTTCCGGAGAATTGGGTAGGCATGGCGCTTTGCTAGAGGCCAACCTTGTCTTGTAAATCGATAAAACGTAGTACTTGGTACTTACGTGTTCGGATAGTCCGACGACCGAATTTACTGCCAACATATCTGGGGATCTCATAGGTCGCTTCCCAAAGATTCACCGATGACGTATGACTCGCACTCTAAATTAATCTGGGATTAATTAGAAGAGAGAGAAAATTAATCTGGGATTAATTGCGGAAATATTTTATCTGGGATAAAATATCATTTAAAGAGAGATAACGATTAATTTGGAATTAATCGAAGAATTAATATATTTGATATATTAAACGAAATTGGATTTCGACGCAGAATTAAAATTAGATTTTAATTCGGGCGAATGAATTAATTTAGAATTAATTCGTTAGCGACGTGAATAGTGACTTCGCTAGGCGTAATCATTTAATTACGACGCAACGGAAAATTCGTTAATTTGGAATTAACGAACCCGAGCCCGAGATTATTTGCGAGCGCATTCGCATTTCGAATTCGAGTGCGGCACACAAGTCAAATCAAGCGTCAAATCGCTAGTCGCATCAAGCGTCAAATCATTAGTCACTTTGAGTGATGTGACTTGACAACTTGATGTGATTGATGTGATTGATTGTTGTTGTTGGAATGGTTGTTGCCATTTGACTTTTGGAGCCAAATTTGGTAAATCCATTTTATTGATTTTTTGAAATCAAATAAAAGGTAATTCACTTATTTATTTTTGGAAAAATATAAGTGTTTGATTTACACTTTTCCAATTAATTCAACACATCTCTCCTTCTCTCTTTCTCTCTACTTGACACGCCCATGGAGGCAAAACAGCTTACTGGTTTTCAACAAAACCGTGAGCAGTGAGGGAAGTAAAGTAAGTAGTGATTTTGTGGCAAAATCATAAGTGCTAGCACACTTACGAGACATGCGAAGGTGATAAGGAAGTCCACCCATGAGCCGGGAACCATTCGACCAAGCTTGGAGCTTGACGAAGGACCAAAATGGAGGCCAAACAAGTAAGCACTCACAGCTCACTGCCGAATGCAGTGAAAGCAGAATCTGAAATTTTTGTTGCCTCCGCGTCGCTCAACCGATCGATGTAAGTATTCTGCAACTTCTTCGATATGTATTCGCACTTGATTCATGCTTATTATTGATCTTGGGACCTTAATAGAAACCAACAGTTCTGTATCCCTGCGTGATCATCATCTTCATATGACTAGAGTGATACTTTCATCTTGACATCACACACCCAATACACTACGATTCTCAGCATACCCAGAAGAGGCGTACACAGAACCTGTTAATGCCCCGGACGACCAAAACCAAAGTATACTGATTGTCGCAAGTATTAACGATGCAAGTCTCAAGTTAAGACCATATACACCTACCCTGATTCGGACTTCCATAGACACATAGTCACACTACCAATGGAATTCCCAGGGGTCTATCCAGAGCGAAGCTGTTTCCGTACCATCGGTAAACACAACCTCCTATCACACTTGCATAAGTATCCAATACTTAAATATATGAGAACTATGCCGTTATGCTCTCACAACGCGCACAAGTACAATACTAGTCTATTTCGCATTATCGATGTCCAATCTCGATAATAGTACGACTAGGGATATTTTAATGATTAAACCTTAGTGGATTAATATTGTCTCATATCTTATTAATCCAGAACTAATCATATGGACTTTTATCATTTATATATCCCGGTAATCCAATTACAAATGATAAAAGAGCAATTTCCTTGTCACATAGTTAATTTGTACAACAACACCATGTTCTATACAAATAGTGATGTTATGGGTCATAATTGTCCAACAAACTCCCACTTGGCCTATAGCCAATCACTCAAGTGTCCCACACCTGAACTATGTACGGGTCGCTCAAACTTCTGCTAAGAAACTGCTTTCGTCAGCGGATTTGGAAGGTTATCATCTGATGCAATTTATTCGATCATCACATCGCCACGATGTATGATCCGAACGAATCAGATGAATTAGTTGAAGTACATACTTGGATCATTGATGTGACCATTAATTCTTTAGCCTGTGTTGTAGCCTAGCTCAGCTGCTAACAGAACTACTCCTAATCTAATTAGGAATTTCACTGATCCAAAATTGATTCTTTTGCTGCCTCAGCTGCAGCAATATTCCGCTTTTGTTGTTTATTCGGCCAATAGTACCTTGCTTGGAAGATTTCCAGCTCATTGTTCCGTTATTCAAACTATATAGTACCCTTATTACGACTTATAGTCGTTTTTGTCGGTTTGGAAACTTGCAGCAGTGAACCCAGTCACTTCAAGTTCTCTTTCTCCATAGCTTAAGAAAACATCCTTAGTTCATCTAAGATACTTAAGGATGTTCTTAACATCAATCCAGTGACTATCACTTGGATTGGCCTAATTGTGACTCCATATGCTCAAAGCATATGAGACACCAGGTCGCGTACATATCTTTCAATGTACGAGTCCTCAGAGAGTGCTAACAACTTTTAGATCTATCCCAGTAGATCCTTATTCCTAGTATAAAGGTTGTCTCTCCCAAGTATTCTATGGAGAATTTTCATGAAAGCCAAGCTTTCACCGATTGTATTATGGGAATGTCATTTCCAAGAAATGATATATCATCATTATATATAGGACAATCATTGTCAGTGCGCTCCCACTAACCTTCTTATACACACAAGAATTATCTTCGTTTTGAATTAAATCATATACCATTATGATCTTATCAAAACGTTAGTTCCAAGAACGTAATGCTTGCTTCAATCCATAAATAGATCGATTTAACTTGCAAACCTTGTTTGCTTGTTTTGGTACGTCAAAACTGTCAGGATATTATAAACATCTTCCAAAAGGTTTCCTTTTAAGGAAAGCGATTTTGACGTTCCGCTGCCATATTTCATAAATGAAATATGCAGTATTAGCAAGCATTATCCAAATGGATTTAATCATGGCAACAGGTAAAAGGTTTCGTCGTAATCGACACAATGTTGATAACGATACATTTTCGCTACAAGCCTACCTTTGTACGTTTGTATGTTGCCATCCATGTTTGTCTTCCTTAAAGACTCACATAGTACCAATAGGCACAATGCCTTCCGGTACATCAACCAGTATCCAAACTTGGTTGGTATACATGGAATCCATTTTAGACATCATGGCACTTTTCCATAATATGAGTCGATACCGTGTATCATTTCCTCATACGTAGCCAGTTCGTATTCCTCAATAAGATTGACATCTTTACGAGGTGAGATCAGAAACTCATACCTCCCAGGTTGTTTTATGACTCTCTCAGACTTACGTGGTTCTTGTGTATTCGAAGATTGTGGTACAGTTTAATCCCTGATGAACTGTTTGTGTTCCGTTAAAGAATCGGTACTGGGAACAGTATTACTCCGATTTTCATCGAGTTATACTTTCCTCCTACTTACCACTGCATATAGGTATTCCTCTTAGGAAAACCGCATGGAGAGCAACAATTACATTGTTCTCTTGTGAGTTGTATAAGTACTATACTTTGGTTTCCCTATGATAACCTACAAATAGGCACTTATCCGATTTGGGTTTTGGTTTGGTATCATCCAAACATATGCCCAGCATTCCCAAATTTTCAGGAATGAGAAAACCCAGTTTCTTTCCTGTTCATCTCTAATATGAAGTATGTCTAACAGATTTTCATGGAACCTTATTCAAAATAAGTATTGCACTGTTTAATGCGTATCCCTAGAAGGAAAATGATAGCTCAGAGCGACTCATAATTAACCTTACCATGTCCAACAAAGTTCGGTTTCTCTGTTCGGACACACCGCTTAATTGAGGTGTTCCGGGAGGAGTCCACTATGAAAGAATATTATACTCTTTCAAATAGTCAAGAAACTTATTGCTTAAGTATTTTCCACCACGGTCTAACCATGACGGTTTAATATTTTAGCCAGTCTGTCTGTCTACTTCGAGTCGAAACTCTAAAAGTTTCTGACTTGTGTTTCATAAGATACACATAACCATAACGCGATGTCACATCCGTAAAGGTTACAAAGTATTCATACCCACCTTTAGCCTAGCTAGATATGGGCCCACTTACGTCACTATGAATGAGGGCTAACAGATCGGTGGCACTTGCACTTTTACCAAGTAAAAGGTGTTTTAGGCACTTTGCCTAATAAATTAGATTCGTAGACATCATTTGATTAGAATCAAATCTGTCCTAGTACCCACTCTTCAAAAGTGTGGATATATGATTCTTGTTAATATGTCTCAGACATCAATGCCACAAATAAGTCTCATCTGATTAAATCAGTTTGAGCTATTTGTTTGTTATTGTTGGAAATTCTAATCCATGTCCCAAGATCAAAAGAGCAAACAAATATATATAAATGAATGAACAATATTGAAGTATGGCGGAATCATACTCACAAAGATTGGAATGCGGATACGTTGATGAAATGAAAACTTCTCCTTTGTGCAGTGAGGGTTTTGGCCAAGGTGAGTGAGGAAGCTCCAAGCTTTCTTTGATCCTTCCAAGCTCAAGAATTAGTTTCCCATAACACCTTTGTATGATCCCTTGAAGGTGCTAGCCTTGTATGTGATTTATAGTTCCAAACAAAAACACTTTCTTCAAGTTTTTGCAACAAAAACCGAAAAATGGAGAGCTGTGAAACCTTCACAGTTTCGGTCACTTGAGAGGAGAGGGAAGATGAAGTGGTTTGTGATGATTTACCAAAAACCTTTTTATATTTATTTCAAAAATAAAATATAATAAATCAAATACCAAAATTGGTATATGATAAGGTCAAAGTGGAATGCGAAGGTGATAGGGAAGTCCACCCATGAGCCGAGAACCATTCGACGAATCTTGGAGCTTGACGAAGGACCAAAATAAAGGCCAAACCAGTGAGCACTCACAGCTCACTGCCGAATGCAGTGAAGGCAGAATCTGAAATTTTTGTTGCCTCCGCGTCGCTCAATCGATCGATGTAAGTATTCCGCAACTTCTTCGATATGTATTCGCACTTGATTCATGCTTATTATTGATCTTGGGACCTTAATAGAAACCAACAATGGCATATAGAGCAAGGTTTGAGCATGAAAAAGTATAGGGTTAAAATTTGGGTAAATTGATTTTGAGCATGATTTTGTTAAATTGGATGAATGAATATGCTTAATTGATGTTTAATTTAAGATTGATTGGATCAATTTGATTAAATTTTGTTTGGAACAAATTTGCCCAATTTTGTGGTGTTGGCCGAATGCCTTAGCCCTATTTTGTCTTGGTGATTTTTGATTTTTGATTCATTGGATGAGTTAGAATCATTCGGGAATGTGATTTAATGTCGATTGTGGAATTAATTGGATTGAATTCGAATCGGACAAAAATCCCCTCCCTTGGCCGAGACTTTGAGCATGTGATTTGGGTTTGATTTTAATCAAAATGTGTTGGACATGTGTTGATGAAATTGAGCATGATTAGTTGTGTTAATTGATGTTTTAGAAATGTTAATTTGGGTGATTAATCATGTTATACACTTTGGTAATTAAATTGGGAAAATTGGATTTTTAGAATTTAATTAATTAGGCCTTAAAATTGGATTTGGGCTTTAATGTTGTAAATGGGTTTATTGGGATTTGTTGTACAAAGTTGGGTTTAGGCCAAATGGATTGGATCCAATTGGGCCCAAAACCGCTTCCATAAAGCCCAAACGCGACTAAATGGACCTTTAAAGTTTAATTGGGTCTAACGGGCCAAGATTGATTTCTAGGCTTATGGGGTAACTATCGGATTGGATTTTGGTTATTCGGTTTGACCCGAGTTGACCAAAAGTCCACGCCTTAAGAAATTAATTAAAAGCCCATTGGACTTTAATTAAATTGACGTTGGACGTTAATCGGGCTTTGAGACCCGTAACGATTAAATTTGGAATTTAAGTCGTAAAGGTTCGTTAAATAAAGTGTAGTATTTAATTTGGAATTAAATAGCGAATTAGAATTGAATGCATATTAAATTGGATTTAATGATGTAGTTTAATTTAATTCGAGAATTCGTACTTTAAGTACTTATTCGCAAAAATGAGTTTGACTCGAGCAAAATCAAATCGTTGTTTGAACATTGGATGATCACTAATTATCAGATTAATTAATTTGATTAGATTGATTGATAACATGCTTGTGTGAATACATGGTTGCGATGCATGAATAATGTATATCGGATGGATATTATATGGGTGGGACAATTTTAGAAATTGTTGTAATAAATTTGATTTATTAAATTGGACCTGCGTGTCCAGCCTTATTACCTCTCTATTCTTTGTATTCTCTTCTCATCTATTCCCCTCAATGTAAATGAGGTTTCTTTAGAAGTGTAATGTAACAGGTAGAAGTGATACTTGTGCTAGCGGGAGAGAGAAATGGAGAGATTTGATCTAGGATCAATGTGTAAAGTATCCATCCGCATATCATTATTACTTTTTTCATATGCGCTTTATTATGTGTTTAGAATGCATGTTTAAGGGTGTATGATGATGAGAACTTAACAAAGATAATAAATTGGTTGCCAATTTGCACTCGAAAAAACCCTCACAAAATATTAAGCGTTTTTCCTTCCATTGAGTGATGACTTTTGGGGGGCATTCTGAGACTAAGCCCGCTACTGCCGAAGTCGCTGCCATCAGAAACAGGCAATTCTCTAACCTTGGTAGACCTTTGTCGAAGGTATTTGAAAAGTTACAGGGACAATGACTCTTGAAACCCTTAGAAGGCAAACCACTTCCACACCCCCCACCGCCACACATAAATGTGAACCTTTATTGCCACTTCCACCAGCTACATGGCCATGACACCGACAACTGCACCTGCCTCAGGCATGAAATTCAAGATCTCATAAATTCCCGTAAAATACCCGACCCAAGAAAAGAACAGCCTAGCACACACACCAACCCTCTACCAAACTACCACTCCGTTCCACCACCCACCTACATGATCAACTCTGGATTGCCCGAAACTTTTGTCCTCCAAACCCTCAACCACCAAGCTTCTTACATGGATGACAGTGAAGAACCATAGGCCGAGGAAGAAGGTAGTGCTGCGGATGATGGAGCTGTTCCTCCTAGTCTATTTGATCCAGCATTTTTAAATTGATTTTGTTTACTTGTTCGAACTCTTTTTCTCAACGATAATAAAGACGTTCATTTCGTTTACTTGCCTAAGCCTCTTCCTGCAACATGAGTGCATTTGACAAAGACATTAAACCTTGGTACTGTGATACTCAATGATATCTAGAACAAGGGGAATCCTCGAAAGAAGCAAGAAGAAAAGATAAGATAGCCATTCAGAAATTGGGAAATGGGGCAGTGAGACTATCAAATTTAGAAGGGGATGAGTTCACCGAGCCGATCAACGTAGACAGATTGAAGTAGTATTTTGCCTGAAGAAGAGAAAATCGAGCCGTCACCAAGAGAAGACCTAACCCAACGGAATAAGAAATTCATTCATGCATGCATGCATACACGTGACGTATTTGCATTCTTTTTTGTGTTTGTTCTGTTTTGTAATCACAGGTTTCAACGGAGAAAAGAGAAAGCGGCAAAGGTAAGCCAATCAGAAGCATCAATATGACATAAATGGTTTGGGGCGAGGCCCATATCAGTATCAGTCTGGGGGCGAGGCCTATATCAGTATCAGTATGGGGGGCGAGGCCCATATCAGTATCAGTCTGGGGGACGAGGCCCATATCAGTATCAGTCTGGGGCTGAGGCCCACATCAGTATCAGTCTGGGGCTGAGGCCCATATCAGTATCAGTTTGGGGCGAGGCTCATATCAGTATCAGTCTGGGGCTGAGGCCCATATCAGTATCAGTTTGGGGCGAGGCCCATATCAGTATCAGTCTGGGGGCGAGGCCCATATCAGTATCAGTCTATGGGCGAGGCCCATATCAATATCAGTCTGGGGGCGAGGCCCATACCAGTATCAGTTTGGGGCGAGGCCCATATCAGTATCAGTTGGGGGCGATGCCCATATCAGTATCAGTTGGGGGCGAGGCCCATATCAGTATCAGTTTGGGGCGAGGCCCATACCAGTATCTGTTTGGGGGTCGAGGCCCGCATCAGCATTAGTTTGGGGATGAGTCCCAGGGCTGAGGCTCGCATCAGTGTCAGTTTAGGGATGAGTCCCGAAGGTCGAGGCCCATAGCAGTATCAGTTAGGGGCGAGGCCCACATCCGCATCGGTTTGGGGGCGAGGCCCACATCCACATCGGTTTGGGGGTGAGGCCCACATCAGCATCATGCATCCATGCATACATATCACATACATACAATTTTTATTTTGTTCGCAGGATTGTAGAGGTAAAGACCATCTCATCAAGTAACAGATGCCGAAAATGGCGCTCCAAAATGGAGCACACACACACAACAGTTTCCGAAAATGGCAATCCAAGAATGGAGCGAGGTTCGAGAATGAACAAGCCGAGAATGGCAATCCAAGAATGGAGCGAGGTTCGAGAATGAACAAGCCGAGAATGGCAATCCAAGAATGGAGCAGAGTTCGAGAATGAACAAGCCGAGAATGGCAATCCAAGAATGGAGTAGGTTCGAGAATGAACAAGTCGAGAATGGCAATCCGAGAATGGAGCAAGGTTCGAGAATGAACAAGCCGAGAATGGCAATCCAAGAATGGAGTAGAGTTCGAGAATGAACAAGCCGAGAATGGCACTCCAGGAATAGAAACACGGTTCGGGAATGGACCACTTTACAGTAACGGTTCTGGAATGGACCACATCACAGTAACGGTTCGGGAATGGACCATTTTACAGTAACGGTTCGGGAATGGACCATATTACAGTAACGGTTCGGGAATGGACCACCTCACAGTAATGGTTCGGGAATAGACCACTTTACAGTAACGGTTTCGGAATGGACCACCTCACAGTAACAGTTCTGGAATGGACCACCTCACAGTAACGGTTCGGGAATGGACACCTCACGGTAACGGTTCGGGAATGGACCACATCACAGCCACGGTTCGAGAATGAACCAGGGGTCGCAGCACCTCACCACCAAATTAACTCAACTCAACACATGGCAAGTCAAGTGGCAGCTGGCGAGCCAGGTAAGTAAAAATCCATTGCATAACTTTGATAGGATTGTCACTGTTGCACGTTACACAAGTCCCATCAAAGTGGGGGGCGACTGTAGGCACTGCATTTTTGCATATAAGTCCCTATGATGAGTCTCATTTAGAGGCACTACCTTTTATGTCACGGAAGTCGCAGGAAACGGACGTCGGAGGGGGAAATTCAGAATAAGTATGTCATCAGACTCATTTCACAAGTTCACTATTTTCGTTCGTGCTGCATTCGTGACCACGTTCGAACGTCAAGCAGATTACGGGCGTTCGTGTAGCGTTTGAATCGACGTTCGAACAACGTCGGTATTTCTAGTTTTGCTGCTAGCCTCACACCCAAGCCCAATTAGCCCACCAAAGCCCATAAAACACATCCAAATTAAATAAATGCATATTTAACACATGGTGAAATTAAAGCAAATCTAAAAATCACATACCAAATATAAAATAATCACCTACTAAAATAACAAATCCACTTACCTAAACAAAATAAATCACATCCCAATTTAACCAAATTTTGTCCCCCATTCAATCTTTTGCTTTCCTTGTAAGACACTAATTGGTCTCCTTCCTATACAAGCACATGGAAACCCTAGCCCTTTGCCTATAAAAGAAACCCAATTCCAACCCTTCCCTCTCCTAGCACATTCATATAAAACCACAGAAAAATTCTGCAAAGTAAAAAGACTCATGGCTCATTCACACATAATTCACACAAGAAATCTCTCTTCCCCTCCTCCCTCTACATTAACCGAAAATCACCTTTGGAATAACCCTTACAATAACTAAAAATCACACACCTTAAAACGGCCCCAAAAAACATCCAAAACAGCCCCCAAAAACATCCAAAACAGCCCCCCAAAAACATCCAAAATAGTAGCCTAAAAACACCAAAAACAGTGATCGAAATACTGCAGCAAAACAACAATGAAACAGAGGAAAAACAGCAGCCCGAACAGCGAAGCAGCAAAGGGAAACGTTGAACCAGTGAACCGGAGGAGTTGCTGAGCATCCCCCCTTCCGACGACCGCGTACGGTACTTCCGAGAGTCGACGTAAAAGGTTAGACCTGAAGGCACTTTTTGTATTCATTTTTTACTCATCTGTCAATTGTTTTAGTTATTTATTTCGTATGAGAGTCGTTTATAGATGCATGTTGTGGTTTTGAATAAAATGGAAAATGTGTCGCCTCTTGTGGTATATAGGATGGAAACCCAGACATAAATTCCGTAGCCGAATTCGAATGGACGGTAGTGCGGTCTGTACTTGGGATACAACTCCACGTACCACTTGAACAAATGGCGCATATTTTGTTTTATGTTATTTTGATACATTTATTATCCGTTATTTAATTATGCATGTTATTTGTTTGAGTAATGATGAGGTAAAGCGCATGGGCTTAGTAAGTGCGATTAAAGGTCCCCTATTTTGAGGGGTTAAAATCCTTTACCACGATGCTTTGCCGCGCCATATGACATATATTCGGTTGAATGTGAGATGTGTTCAATCGGGTATACGAAGTTCGATATTGTTGTTCTTTTATCTCTTATATGCATTGTGTAAAGCGCATGAGCTTAGTAAGTGCGATTAAATGTCCCATATTTCGAGTGGTTAAAATCCTTTACCACGATTCTTTGCCGCGCCGGATGATGTATATTCGATTGAATGTGAGATGTGTTCAATCGAGTATGCGAAGTCTGATATTGTTGTCTTTATTTTTATATACATTACGTTATTAGCGCATGGGCTTAGTAAGTCAGATTAAAGGTCCTCCATTTCGAGAGGTTAAAATCCTTTACCACGATGCTTCGACGCGCCGGATGACGTATATTCGGTTGAATGTAAGATGTGTTCAATCGGGTATACAAAGTCCGATATTGTTGTCTTTATTTTTTATATGCATTATGTTATTAGCGCATGGGCTTAGTAAGTCGGATTAAAGGTCCTCTACGTCGAGGGGTTAAAATCCTTCACCACGATGCTTTGCCGCGCCTTTTAGCCCGTTATTATTAATTAGGTGTCATCTAGTCATCCGTTCACGTATGTGTCATGTTGTTTACTGCATTTTGGAGGTCACTGTTGTAACCCCGTTCGAACGCGTTTCAGAACGCCGCACGAACGCATGTTTTCTGTCTCAGTTCGTTCGAACGCGTTTACAAATGCAACTCGAACGCGCATGCATTTTTCCTTATCATGCATCAGGTCTCATTCCGTTCGAATGCGTTTTTGAACGCCATACGAACGTGAGCATTCTGTTTCATTTCCGTTCGAACGCGTTTACAAACGCCACACGAACGAGAACCTTCTTTTTACCGTTCGAATGCATTTTCGAACGCTACACGAACGCGCATACACTGAACTGAGTCATTTTCATCACATGTCATGCATAATTATTTCTTAGGTGATTTCTCTTGTATCATGTAATCAATCATATTATTTGTATCCTTGCATTTATCTATTTGATGTGTTCATGAGATGGTATTCAAGCATGATTAGGCCGTTAGTATGCTACTTGGTTCTTAAGCATGATTTAGCCTATTTGGTTGTTCATTTTCAAGCATGATTAGTCATTTATTTTGCATTTGGAATTTGCATTATGTCTAGGTTGTTCCTTGTTTTCCGCATTATATGATCGAAGTATGTTCATGAGATTGCCGTGTGCTATTGCATGTTCGCCGTTATTCCAATTTCCTTTCACGCGTGATTGTACAATTATTATCTACTGGCATGTCTATGATCGAATGTAATGTGCTTATGACATTGCATGCTAGCCGTATTTATCTTTATGCATGCAAATTGGGACATAGATTATATACAAATAGGTTGTATACAAATTCGGACATATGTTATATGCAAACTTAGATATGAGCCTTGTACTTATGCATGCGAACTTAGGAGTAAATTATCCTTGGAAATAAATGTTGCTTAGGCTTGGTTGAATTATTGCACAAATCATTTTATTACAAGTGGCATAAGTAAGGGACCATTCTGAACCCAATGGTTTGAGGTCTTCCCTTGCGAGGGGTGAGTGCGGCCTTAAATCTTTGTCTCGGTTCACACCGGGTGGCGACTCCATCATTCTCCGGTTTAGTCACCCGTGGGCTACTCTGTACTCCCAACCGGGCTGCGAGCCCGGAACAGCATGCGTGCGCCCAGTTTCTGTGTTCCCACAAGCCTCTAACCCTCTGTTGAGTACTCGGGAAACCTAGTTTCCTATTGGGCTAGGATCCCGTTAAATAACACACAACCTTGACTTTGGCCAACAAGCTGTTTGTTATTTAACTAGGTAGATCTCAAAGATCAATTAGATCTCATCCAATTCCTAGATCCAGTAGGTGGACATCCAAGTCCGAAACATATATCTAATATTTGCCAATATATCCAATATATTCCCTAACCTTTTTTCTCTGAATCAACTAAGCCTTGGCTTTGGCACAACAAGCTTAATGATTCCAGTTAAGCGGGACCCATTGACTTTGGAAAGCTTCGTAATCGATGTCGATGGACAAGAAGTGATCTTTATGCATGTTTTGAATCTGCATTTAAATATGCATTTAGTAAATTCTACCAGCATGAGGGATTTTTGCATGTGATGTGGATTTTTGTGATATATATATTGCATGTATTCAATCTGCATTTAGTAAATTCTACCAGCATTAGGGATTTTTGTTCAGAGAAAATAAATGATGCATTCTTCTTGTAGTATGCGTGAGCTATTAGTGAGAGAGGCTCATGGAGGTGAACTAATGGGACATTTTGGAATTAGTAAGACCCTAAAAACCTTGAAGGAGCATTTTTACTGGCCTAGGATGAAGCGTGATGTAGAGTGAATTGTGATCGGTGTCTCACTTGTAGAAAGGCCAAATCTAGGGTGAAGCCTCATGGATTATATACTCCATTACATGTACCTAGTGAACCATGGGTAGATATTTCGATGGATTTTGTGTTGGGTTGACCTAGGACTAAACGAGGTAAGGATTCCATTTTTGTAGTGGTTGATAGATTTAGCAAAATGGCACATTTCATTGCATACCATAAGACTGATTATGCCACTAACGTAGCAGACTTGTTCTTTAGAGAGGTAGTACGGCTACACGAAATTCCTAAGAGTATAGTTTGAGATAGAGATGTCAAGTTCTTGAGTCACTTTTGGAAGGTTTTGTGGGGTAAGTTAGGGACCAAGCTAATTTATTCTACCACATGTCACCCCCACACAGATGGACATACGAAAGTGGTCAATAGGACCTTGACTCAATTGCCTCATACTATAGTCACTAAGAATTTAAAATCATAAGAAGAGTGTCTGCCATTTTTAGAGTTTGCATACAATAGGTGCATTCATTCTTCTATTTCATATTCCCCTTTTGAAATTGTATATAGATTTAACCCACTAACGCCATTGGATTTATTGCCTTTGCCTGTTGAATAAATAGTAGGTTTAGATGGGAAAAAGAAAGCAGAATTGGTGAAATTAATACATGAGAAAACACGTGAAAATATATTACGAAAAAATGAGCAGTACAGTTCTCATGCGAATAAGGGCCGTAAACGCATGGTGTTTAAGCCTGGTGATTGGGTTTGGCTACACATGCGTAAGGAGAGGTTTCTGGCTCAATGAAGATCCAAGCTTCAACCTCGGGGAGATGGTCCTTTTGAAGTCGTCGAAAGGATCAATGATAATGCATATAAGCTTGACCTACCTGGTGAGTATAATATTTCTGCTTCATTTAATGTTTCTGATTTGTTCCCTTTTGATGCAGGTGTCGATTCGAGGTCGAATCCTTTTCAAGAGGGAGAGGATGATGTGATCCTAGCAGCACCTGATTCGATCCAAAGTACAATAGATCCAATCCATGTACCGGTTGGACCAATTACAAGACACATAGCTCAGAAGATCAAAGACGTTATGGTAGGCCTGGCCCAACGTCATGTAGCTGAATTGGACAAGCATGTTCGAGACCAATTGGACTTCAAGGAAGATGGTTCAAGAGTTATAAATTTGACCCAAGTCATCGAGGAGCAACATGGATCGGTTTCAGTTATTTAAACTTATTTTCATCATACTATTATTAAGCCGCATGGATGGAACCAACGTGGATTACCGTTTTATAAAATATTTGGGTTAGTTTATTTTTATTTATATGTGGGTTCAAAATGGACTAGAAATGATGAGTTATGGACTTTTAGTTGGTAATGGGTAATTTAAGCCTATTTTAGACTTTTTGGCTCTATTAGGGTTTGAGAATGTAACTATTTAAACTCAAAAATAATTCTTAATGAGGCACCCAATATTTTGTGCGTGAATAGTAACTTTCTTTGAGATTAAGAATTTTTTATCAAAGTTCAGTGATTGAATAAAGACTTATCAAATGGTTGGCATCCTTTGTGGCGTCTATTTTGCTGGCAAAATTCATCTGAGGCTATCTCCAAGGGTTTTCAAGGCCAGGTTCTTTGGGGGTCTACGTGATCTTGGATCGTGTTTCGTCTTTTTCGTATCCAGTTTCGTATCATTTACCATAAGGGGTTTAGATATCCATGTGAGTAAGTCACAATTATTAAGACTTTGGCCAAAGCCGATCACCAATGGGGGGTCGCATATATCCGAAATGGGATTAGTTGTAAAGAATCGTGGATATGTCGACACGAAATGTGTGCCTCGAAAACTTGACGGTGTATCTATGTTTCTTAAGCATAACTCAGATAGCGTGCGACAGATGGATTGTTAAACATATGTGATGACCTCGACTTGTGTAGTTCAAAAAGGTCGTTCGTGTTCTTCGCAAATTCGGAGGTGTCCGAATTGCGTACATATAAGCTAGGCTTATATGACGAACATGTTCGGACTTAGAGAGTCCCACAATATGAAGTGTACTCCTTGAGCACTTGGGTAGCCGATAATTTTTTATAATAAATAATATTTAATATTATAATTATCAACTAAAATATTAAGTTTTATTGGATAACATTAATTATTTACTCTGATCCAATTGGATTAATCCAAAATCACACAAGGATTTTGTTGTAATTTCATAAATATCTCTATCATTTAAAGATATTTTGGTAATTACAAATATGTAATAATAGATGTATTTGGCTTGAATTAATTGGATTAAATCAAAGTGGTAGAAATACAACTAATCTATTAATTAAACTTTGTCTTGATTTAATTAAATTAAATCAAAGTGGTAGACAAAGGTGGTTAGTCAAACCTAATTATATATATATTTGGATAAATTAGATTAAGTCCACATAAAAGTTGATTATAATTTTTATTAATTAAAAATTACATAAGTTTTGCTATAAAAGGCAAGATTGAACAATGTTTTAATTAAGCTTGAGAAGCTTAAACAAGCAAGAATTAGAGATATTAACCTAAGTAAAAGAAGTGTTTAGAGAAGCTTTGGAAATTCTCTACAACATTTCAACAAGGAGAAGAATATTGGATCTTAGAACCAAGCTTGCTAGCTTTGAGAATTCTCTACAACAACAATGACAAGAAGAAGATTGGATCTTGCAACCAAGCTTGCTAGCTTTGAAAGTTCTCCACAATATTTCAACAATGAGAAGAAGATTGGATCTTGGAATCAAGCTTGCTAGGTAAGTTTGATCTTCTCCAAAGCTATGTTTTCATTAGTGAGTTATCATTAGGGAAACATATAGTTATGAATTATGTATTGGATACATAATAACATAGCTTGATGTTGAAATTAGGCTAATGAATTGTATATGGATGCTTTGGAAGCATAAACACAATATGCTTGTAATTGAGTTAAATATATTTATGTTGGACATGAAACATAAAATTAGAGTTTGGAATTCTAGATGAAAGCTTAGAGCTATAGCTACCATTTTAGAATCACTTGAGAATGGTATAGAAATTTACTTTAATTTTATTGCATTACCACCTTAAAAGTTTGATATTAATAAATATTAGTCCAAATACTTTGAAAACGTGATGAATACCCCATTCAGTGGAAAATGCACAGATCCGGCCTTGAGCATTAAAAAGGCATGAGCCTAAACTGAGCCTGAGCCTAGCTAGTTCATTGCACACAAAAATGGCGCGGCACTAGGGCACCTTCATTGATCCGAAACCATCCACCACCACCAATCTTCAGTTTACATGTTGGCCGTTGGCGAGAGTCTTCAAAACAAATAGAAATAAATTTTTCTTTTAAAAAATTATTACGGTTATAAAAATTCAAATTCAAAACCTTCTTCACTACACTTAATCTTGTTTGGATGAAGTATATCATGATTTAATAATGTATGGTATATTATAGGGTATTGTATTGTAATTACTGTTATTATGTTTGAGAATATGGTATAGTATGATATGATTAAATAATTTATTTTTATTTGGTTTGATGGTATGATATAATTCAAAAAAACGATTAAATGATTAAAATATACTCAAACACATAAATTCATATAAAATCATATATAAGAAATAAAATTTGGTCCAGAAATTAGATTCAATGAAAGAAATTTCCGACTTTGAAGCTAAATATAAAAAAATAGGATTAGAAAGTCTAATAATGAAGTGAATGATGATAGTAACCGGAAGGAAGATCCTGCTTAAGCAGTCCTTATTGGTCCTACGGGTTCAAGTGAGTGATAGGTCTTGTATTTTTATTCCTCCATGAGCTCTTGAACTTGTTGGATAACAATTTTATTACAATGTATCTGCTGTTAGAGAACTGGGCGGGCTAATGGAGTGTTACAAATTTTGCCGAATATTAATTTGTGTTTGATCTTTTTGAATATGTTTGCAAGTATGGATTTTGTGACGAATTCTTCAAGTAGCTAATCTAGGATCAGATTTATGCATAATTAGGCTAGATATTGTTCTGTGGATGTATAAGATATTCAAATGCATTGGTTTTTATCTTGATTCTTGAAGTAGTCCTATTGAAAAGTTTCCCGGAATCAAGTGATTATGCTATGTTTACGTAAAATTTGAATCGGATACTCAATATTTGACTAAAAATAAATAAATAATAAATAATATTAATTATAAAACCAAAAATTATTATTTACATAAGTCATTAAATATTTTTTTTTAATTTAATGATTAATATTATTAATATAATATATTTAATAAGATATAATTCACATTTTAAAATTTGATTAAAAATAATTTAGAAATATAAAATTATAAAACCATAAAGAGAAATAAACATAAAACAAACATGTATGTGATAAAGAGAGAGAGGCGCGAAGAATCGGTGTGTTTCGACGAAGATGGCGGATCGGCTGAGTAAAGAGCACTGTGGGTCAAAAAGTTTGTGTTACGACTACAGAGCTTGATGAGTTAGCTGCTGCAATGACCGTTAACCACCCGGATTATACCTTGGTTTGTGATTTTGTATAATTAAATTTGAAGTGTATGCGTGTAACTGCTGTGATTCTGCTTATTTTTGATATTACACTCTTCCGCTTGACGGCTAATGCATATTAAAAGCATACCCTTAGCTTTAGTATATTGGGATTTGTGGGAATTTGAAATTAACTTGATTATTGAAAATGTGATACATTTGGCTGGATGAATTGTTGTTTCGAATCTGCATAAGGACACAAAGATTTCTTTTATTTTCTTAAACCCCTCTGGGTAAACTTTCAATCCATTTTCTACGTCCAGGATTCCTGCAATAGGAAAAGTAATCAGCAGAATTCGGATACTATCAAGTCCTCAAATTTATGCACTAAGATTATTGAGTTCTGGACTTGCCCACTCAGCAGAAGAAATTGCTGATACATTTTCTATGTCCAGAAGAAACTGCAGTTTGCAATCTGGCATCCATTGCTCTACCAAGATATGTCAGGGAGAAGGTGGTCTTCCAAATCCTATTATTCACTTGTTTCTTAGAACCTCTACTTCTAAGAAACGATTTTTTTTTTATATTGACAGACTAGCTGAGGTTTGTGTTATTGCAATGGGAGAGCTTTATTACAAGATTTGCTTTTTGTGAAAAGGAACATGAACAACTCCATATTATATATGTGTTTTTATGAGCTCTCTTGTACAGAAATTACAATTCAGAACTTGGGTATTATTACATATTTGCTATCCTATTTTAAACTCACTTTTTCGGGGTTCAAATGGTCACTAAAATAATCACTGAAAATCTATACAAAGTCATTGATGTGAATCACTACCCCATTAAAACTGCAAGGAGGTCGAATTTACAACACAGACCGATTGGTATCGGCATTAAGGGTCTTGTTGATACCTTCGTCTTGCTTGGCATGCCATTTGAATCACCAGAGGTATTTCTTAGTTCAGGTTAATTCAATTTGTTCTTTCTTAGGTCAGTTTAGATCAATTTAATGTCCAGTTTTCCAATTGCAGGCCCAACAGTAGAACAAAGACAATTATGAGACCATATACTATAATTTGCTGAAAGCTTCTGCTGAATTGACTGTGAAAGATGGCCCTTATGAGATGTATTTGAGAGTCCTATCCTATGAGCAAGGTATGTGTCTAAAGTACTTGCAGTGTTTGTGATTGTATTCCGGAATGAGCACAACATTCTCATGTGCCCATCTCCTTTTATTTATTTATTTATTTTTTGGTTTGGTGGGCATTGTTGATTTGTTGACACAGACATGTAACTAATAGGATACGGCATTACCAATCCTCATTTGTCAAAACTTGTATGCAGTTTATATGCTTGACAGAGAAGAAATTTTAAATTCATAAATGGATTTACCAACTGGACATCTAACAATTGCTCTCCTTTTTTATATTATTTTTTTGAAGGGAATTCTTCAGGTGGACTTGTGGAATATTAATATAACACCATCTGATCGATGGGATTGGAATTCTCTAAGAGAAATGATATCAAAGAATGGAGTGAGAAATTCCCTTGTTGTAGAACCCATGCCCACTGCTTCAACCAGCCAGATTCTTGGAAACAATGAATGTTTTGAGCCTTATACCTCAAACATATATAGTCGCAGAGTTTTAAGGTTTGTTTTCTTTATTCACCTGGTTCCATTTCAAGGATGGCTTATCCACTTTCTTTCATGTATCTATCTTCATTTTCAGCGGTGAATATATTGTGGTAAACAAACACCTCCTTCAAGTTTTGACAGAGTTGGGTCTTTAGTCGCATGCTCTTAAAACCAAGATTATTTATGCAAATGACTCAGTTTTGAAAATCTCTGAGATTCCTGAGGAGTTGATTGTTATCTACAAGTATGGATATCCTTTTACTGTCTATGTCATACTTTTTACTATTCTCTGATGTATTTTATAATGTTAAGGTGGACTGCTACATAATATCAGGATTCAGGATTGTGTGGGAAATTAAGCAAAAGACTCCGGTTGACATGGCTGCTGATCGCTGTTGCTACATAGATCAGAGTCAGAGTCTTAACATTCACATGGAGCAGCCTGACCGTGGGAAGCTAACTTCACTTTATTTCTATGCTTGGTCCAAGGTATCAAATTTTTACAATAATTGAAGTCTAAAATTCAATATATATACTGGTGGTGGTACCAAGGTTGCTCTCAATAATGAAGAACCATATATGGGCTTGATCCATGGTTCGAGTCGCAACCAAAGCACCACACTCAATATTCCATATCGGAATATGGATGAGTAGTGCGCATTGACAACCACTCACGTGGGTGAGGCTCCTACGGGGACGAAACCGTGCGGGATTGGAAGTGATCACACCCTCCCAAAGCCGACAAATGGCTTCGTAGACAGGAGTTGTAGAAAAGCGCACCTTCATTTACAAATATGTGTGTGTATTGTATAATGCATAGTTACTGCCCACTTAAGCAATTAAGCTTCAAATTATGCCTCTGATATTGCTGTTGCAATGGCACTGGGATATATATGGGCTTTGTGGTGATTTATCTATTGATCTTATTATTCCACTTATTAGTGAACCATGCCCTATGATTCTCTGAGAGGATGGATTAGCGCCTAAAAAACAAGGATGCATGCTTTTCTATATGAAAATTGAACTCGTGAATGTTACAGTAGTTTCTCTTTTTCCATCATTGGCATTTGACAGACTGATTGATTATTACTTCTGAACTGTTACGGCAGACATCTGTTGGTGAATATGTAACATTTTCATCTTTTAGTTCACAATCTGACAATTATCAACATAGATAGGAAAATATTCAATAATGAATCCAGAATAAGATTAGGATAATCAGAAATTTCAGAATATACTTTTGAGTAGGATCTGTCTTAAATTTTCCTTAAGACTTGAGCAACTGTTTTTAAAAAATTTTAAAGGCTTCATAAATTATGATTTTATGGTCACTTTATTTCAGTCTACACATATTTTTATGTTTAGTCCTTATTTGCTATAAATAAATTTCATAAGCTACAATATTCAGGACGCAACTTTTACAAACGTTCTCTCTCTAAACAAAATGCACTAGTCCACTCGTGAATTCCAGTACTATTCTGCTACAAATGATAGCTAAACTTTGTTAGTGCCATAGCACTCAAGATGGATTTTAATGATGCAACAAGAAGACTTCGACACACATTGGCGGACATTACAAAAAGATGTCGAAGCAATTGGTCGATGAAGAGCAATGGATGTGAAGACTCAAGCTTAGTTGAAGAATATCTTATGTGGTCTTAGCTTAGGCTCTCTTTGTAACTTTGCAAGTGAGTTGATAATTTAAGTCTCTAAGCTCATATGACACATTCACATTCATATGGATGCATTAGGGTCATGTGCAAATTGGTTTTAACTTTCAAATCCTGAGATTTTGGCACTGAGACCGGCATATCGGTCCCCCACACCAGCATACTGGTGCCCTTGCTCTGTTCTGAGTAGTTTTGCATCGTCTTTGGAATCGGGCTACTCTATACAAATCCCCCATACTAGTCAGTGTAGAGTTTGTACAGTTACTGGAACCGAACTAGAGCATAATATCATTCGTACCAGTCGACCTTCTCATTTTGCATGCTCTCGGAAACCAGTATGATCCATACTGATCTCCATACCGGCCAGTAATCCGATGTGTTGTTTGCGCTTATCGATGTCGAACGGTAATATTTTATAGCTGTTTTATTGGCAGATCGACATACTGGCCTTTGTAGACCGACATACCGATCTTAGCGCAAACATAAAGGACTATTTTCATTTTCTCTATAAATTGAGTCCCTATTTCGTTTTTGCCAACTTCTTTAACTTCATATAATTTATTCTAAGGCAAAAACAAAGAGTTAAACAAAACCTTCATCATCATACACTGTCATACTCAAGCTCACACACTACACATTCATTATCATTTATAGTAAGCTTAGATTTCTTGGGTTAGCAACTCACACTTGAATTTTCTTATCATTTTGAGTGACCAATTTGTACTTTAAACTTCCATATTCAAACAATTGTGGTTGGCAAGTCCCTTGTTGAGTGAGTTTACTTAAAAGGGCAATTTGTGTAAAGGTTGTGAGTGAGCCTACGAACAAAACTCATTGTAAATGTTTAAGAGTGAACCATTAGAAAACTCTTGTGTAAATGTTTGGAGTGAACATAAAGGAAAAAACTCTTGGTTGAGAGTGAGCCACGGAAAACTCGGTGTAAGTTGTGGATTCAACCTAGTGGAAAGCTTCAAGCGCGGCTTGGAGTGGACGTAGACATTGTTGGCCGAACCACTATAAATCACCGGTGTCAATTTCTCTATCCATTAACTTTTAATTATCATAAGTTTATTTTAGTATTTGCATATTAATTAGCAACTTGTATTTTGGTGATATATTGTGAATGAGAAATTGATTGATAAGCTTAATTGGTAAAGTTGCTAGCTTAGTAGCATAAAATCGAAAATATTAATATTTCTGCAATATTAGGCCATCACTCAATTCACCCTCCTCTTGGGTATACAGAATTGCTTGTTATGTGTGCTTGTAGGTAATTTCAATTGGTATCAGAGCAAAATATTCTCAAAAAGACCTAGCCGTCCGAGAATCGATCATGGAATCTACAAACTACTCAATGAATCTTGCCGAGGGATTTTCAACCACTAGACCTCCCTCTACACCGGAATGGATTATAAATATTGGAAGATGATGATGTTATACTACATTCTTGCTGTTGATGTGCAATCTAAAGTGATCACAAAATGGATTAGAATGCCAATGAAGAATGATAGCAATAGTGTGGAGTTTTCGAAGCCGCATTTTGAATGGACCGATGAGGATTTCAAGGAAGCCTCCCTAAATGATAAGACACTCAATCATCTTCTTTGTGCGATTGATCGGAGTCAAATTAACAAGCTTCTGAAATTTGGAAATGCATATGAGTTGTGGAAGTCTTTGGAGATGGTCAGTGAGGGCACAAGCCAAGTCAAAGAGTCAAAGATCAACTGGTTCATGTGCGAATTGGATAACTTCAAAATGGAAGCCTATAAAGATATTGAGCAAATGATTTCTAGGTTCACAATGATTGTGAATCAACTTAGTGTTTTGGGGAAAAATATTGACTCTACTGATCAAGCGAAGAAAATTCTTCGGTCACTCCTTAAAGAGTATAAGATTTGCAAGGTTGTTAAAGGCGAGAGGCGCATCGAGGCAGAAACTGATGCGCGAGGCGAGGGGCGAGAGGTGCACGCCTCACAGACACGAGGCGCACGTCTATTAATAATAATTTTAAATTTATAATATATGCATCATTTACTTGTAAATGTAAAAAAATAATTAATAGATAGTAATATTTTCATATATAGTCCACTTTTATATTAAATCTACTCGTCAAATTCATAATACTTGACAGAATATGCATAATTAAAAACTTCAAATTCAAGAAAATAAAAAAAAAATGATAATTATAAAGTATCTAGTCAAAAGAAACACCATCATCATATTCTTAACAAACTATGCATAGTTCAAGTTCAAAAAAATGTAAAACAACAAGCATTAAAAATCATCTAATCAATAGAAAACTCATCATCATCCATGGGTAATGCATCATCTTCTTCTCCATCGCTTAAATCTTCACGATCTATCTTTTCTTTATCTTTGTCTTCTAAGTCATTATTTTCATTGATCAACCTCAAGTGAGCAGCTTTAGAAGTACTTGGTTTTCCACCAGTTTTTGATCTAGTATGATGGGTTGGCTCATATACTCCAGCAGTTGTAGCAACTTAATGACCGGCGTAAACACACACGTATAACGCAAGCGCACGTATCGTTCAAGTAGTATAAAAATATCGATCCCACGAGGACTTAATTCCTACTGTTGTTATTAATTATTGAATCTATTTATTTACAGATATCTAATTAAATGAAGAAGAGAATGATTGTTTGATTGGTTGAAAGTGGTTTTACAAAATAAATAAATAAATAAAAAGACAAAAGAAAATACTAAGGAAAATAACAAAAAAACACAAAGATCTAGGGTCGTGAATCATTCTAATATCATTTAAAAGATGAAATGATTATTTTATGTTTGTGTAATAAATCAGTTTACTAACCTGGAACACTAAATTATGCAAAAGCCTATGTCGATGGTCAGACGCAAATACCCAGTTTAACCCAATGAACCATATGTCTATGTCAACCAAATTATCTGGATTCATTAAGTTTAAGTTCCAATTATGGCTACCCCCGCCCGACAGGTATATTCCTATCCTGTAAGGAAATCTATTAAAGGGTTATCTATCCTCAAGGAAGATCGTGGGCTATTAAGTCTAAGGCTGAAACCTAAAATCCCTATGTCTAGTTCATTTTAGATTTACCACATCAATCTTATTGGTGATCAGACAACAAGAAGCATTAAGCTTAAGATTTAATAAGTAAACCTTTAAATTACCCAAACTATAAAATAATCCTTATAAACCGGTGATATTAAAAGTCATCACAACCCCAGATAACTAACACATAACTAGGGCTAGTAACAACTTAAAAGTAAAAGACATAAAGTAAAAATACTGAAAAGTAAAAGACATAAAGTAAAACTACTGAAAAGTAAAAGACATAAGTAAAACTGAAAAGTAAAATAAAATAAAATGTAAGGTAAAAGGAATTACTTTTACTACTACTAATTAGAGATCTCCCATAAAATAATATATAAACTTGTGATTCTAAGTCCAACCAGCCATAAAGGCGGAACTAAAATTAAATTACCAACCGACCAATCTGGCGGTATCCTTTATTAGTCAGGTTTAAACCAGATTAAAATGAATTACCAACCGACCAATCTGGCGGTATCCTTTTTAAGTCAATATTTTAAATAGTGAATATATTATTTTTAAGGGAGATTAATCTAAATAGTAACAGTAAAAGAATTACCTTTCACCCTAGCTGGAGAAGTTACCTCCTCATGGTAAATAGTAAAAACTGTAAAAAGTAAAAAGTAAAAATTAAATTACTATTACTACAAAACGTAATTAAAATTATTTACAAAACTAAAAACTAAAAATAAAAAAAACTAAAAAAAAACTAAAGAATCTAGAGAGAGAAACTCTCTCTTTAGAAGGAATTGAAGAGAGAGGAAGGTGCAATGAATTCTGAAATCTCGAGCTCAATTTATAGGCCTCGGTAGGATCCAGCGTCGCGACGCCAGGTCCTCAGCGTCGCGACGTCGGATTTGTCGACGTGGCACGCTCTGGTTCGCTGGTTTGAAGATTCTGGATAAGATGATAAGGTGACACGTGGCAGAGTGGTTGGGCTTCAATTATTGTGACACGTGGCGGCTTCTGATTGGTCGTTGAGATTCTTATCCGCCACGTGTCAGATAAGGATAGGATACTCAATTATTGATGCTGACATGGCGCTGACGTGGCGACTACGTGGCGACACGTGGGAAAGAGACTGTCGGCACCATAGAATTGCGACACGTGTCGACACGTGTCACGCTGTGATTGGCTGATGCTGACGTGGCAAGTTGACTTGGTTGACCTTGTGACGTGGCGGATGACGTGGCGTGACACATGGCGAAGTTGACTTTTTGACCGATGACATGGCTGATGACGAGGCGACACATGTCAACTCTGAGTGTCGGCAGCATATGATGATGACACGTGGCACGGCGCATGTTAGCAGATCGGCTGTGATGGTGACACGTGGCACGGCGCATTTTAGCAAAGTCAAACTTTTCTCAGATTCTGATTTGTGGACCCGGCGCACGTTAGCACTGTTCGGCGTATTTTAGACGTCGCGACGCACAAAAGACCAAAATATCCCTGTTGACGCATTTTTGTCCGTTTTTGCCCCAAATTGCCTCCAATGCTTTCCAAACTTTATTTATCTACAAAATAACACAAAATACATCAAAACGTTCACAAAACTCAAGAAGCTATACAAAATATTAGGTTAAATGAGTGGGAATTAGTGATATAAATATCACTCATCACACCCCCAAACCTAACATTTTGCTAGTCCTCGAGCAAAATATAAAATAAAATAACATAAATAAATTAACTAAGCCACTTTCGTAGGGATCACGATTGCATTTAGCGTATGCAACAAGCCTTTAAACCCCTAGGTGTCCCTAGTGGACGAGTTGTAGTCTCGTGAGGGTTTACAGCAACGATACCCACAAACGGTTTTACAAAAGTAAAAAGTTAGTTAAAACTAATGCACACAAAAGCAAAAAGACAAGAGAAAAGAGAATAAAGATGTTAGTGACTAATCAGGTGAAACTTCTACTCCAAGTTCCTAGTTTTTTTGTTTTATTCTAAATTACCGAATAAGTAAATTCTCCGATTATATTTATCATTCTCCATATACACAGCCAACAAAATATTAATCAACTCATTTTTTCCCACAACAGTCATAAGTGCAGTTGATAAGAGAGTAATATTTTTGTCCTAAAGTTCTATCAGATTTCACACATTTTTTATAGTAATGGAATAATTTTTCTCATTTTCTGATTTTTTTCTTTGATTTTTCTCTATTTTTTATTTATATACAATATCTTTCATCTATGTAACGAGTGTTGGGTCGGTGGCTCCCAAACCAGTGGCTTTAGGGCACCAGGTGTTAAGACACCCTACGGACTTAATTACTCAGATTTCAGATATATATATTTTTGCAGCATCTTTGATCCATGTAACGAGCTTTGGGCCAGTGACTCCCAAACCAGTTGGTTTTAGGGCACTAGGTGTTAAAACACCCTTACAGACTTAGTAACCCGGATCTCAGACGTTTTATTTTTTTTTTATTTTTTTATTTTTTTTACTCCATTGCTTTTTGAGATGCTTCCTCCAATTAAACTAGAGCACTGAATATTACAAACTTTTCAATTTAGCTCATGTCTGCATGTTACTATATATGTTGATAATATCTACTAACTGAACATATGAAGATTCCTTTTAGTCCGTTTTATGGAGAATTCAAAAATTAAATAATTCAAAATGAAATAAACAAAAATTAACTTGTTTCGAATTAGGTTTGAGATACGTCTCAGGAGTGGAAACTCCTTACTCGGCTATCTCTTACCAATTTCACCTTTTTTAGTCAAATTAAAAATACAAAAACACAAAATATTTTTGTAATTTTTGAAAATTTTCCAATTTTTTTTTTGTATTTTCGAAAAATTTTGGACTAAAAATAAAAACAACATACACAAAAAAAAAAAAGATACTAATCAACTAAAGAATTCCCATTTTTTTGATTTTAACGGAATTTTGTTGCATAAATGAAAAATTTTAACGGAAAGTTTTAACAGTTTTAACACAAAAGCATTGCACCCCCAAACCTAAATTAAGCATTGTCCCCAATGAGTTCAAAACAAAAACTAAAGATAGGATCAATGATACCAAGTTTACGCGTCAGCCTCGTCCTCGTCGTTATCTGAAAGTGGATATGGTGGCATCTGATCCTCATGCATTCCCATATGTCGTGCCATTCCTTGCTGCAGTTGAACCAAATATCTCAGCTTCGTTTCCACTTTGGCGACTCTCTCAGGCAAGGTACGAGACTGTGCTGCTCTGCGTGACTGTGAGGGTGGCTGTTGTGGAGCAGCTGCAGGTGCTGAGGAAGATGGTCCGGCAGGTATCTGCCTCTCTGCTCGGAGCTGCTGTATCAGTCGGGGAGTCAGAGCTGTCATAGGCTGCATAAGTTCTTCTTGCGGGTCAACTGGAACCATACCCAAAGTGCATAAGGAAGTGATCAGGTAAGGGTAATAAAGTCCAGCTTGCGATTGGGTAGCAGCCCAAGCAATATGTGTAGAAATCAGAACTCCCACATCAATCGATAATCCTTTCATCAAACAGTACAATAAAGTCATCCTCTCTCGGGTGACAAAAGTAATATGGGTTCCTGGTATGAGAGATCTCGTAATGAAATGAAACCAAACTCTCGCATCTGGTTTAAGAAATCTAGAACTCATCTTCATGTACTCCCCACTGCTGCTCATCTCCCATGTAGCATTGGGGATACACAACTCATCAGTCAGTTGCGAGATCTCAATCCCATTCCTCGACTCTGTATACTCATCTACCTCCATCTCAGGGATCCCATAGAACTTGTTGATTGTCACCGAATCAAAAGCAACATGTTTCCCTCTCACCCTAGTATGAAAAGCGACATGCTGAGCAGCATTCGCATAAAACTCTCTGACAAGTGAAATGCTCGCAGGTCTGGCTTGCATACAAAGCTTCTCCCAGCGCCGGTCGGTGATCACTCTATCAATATCCGGAAACATCCCAGAGGGAATCTCAAATCCTCTCTCAATGATCCCGACCTTCTTAGTCAATCCCTGCTCATAGCGCTGCTCAGCAGCTGCTGAGACAAACTTATACTTATCAAAATCAGGTTGTGCAGATGTCGAACCCCTTGATCTCTTCGGCATTTTTTTGAAATTTCGGCAGAACCTCCTCTGTTTTTCCACAAATCCTCAACAACACAAAATACTCAATCACCAAACACTCCAAATATCAATCTGTCTCCATACTTCGCCCCCAATTACTACGAATCAATTTGTCAAATATCAACACTTCGCAATTTCAATTCTCGCAATACCAAGTCACAATCAACCAAATCACCGAATTCAATCCCAATTACCAAATCAAATTTTTATCAAATCATTACCGTAATTTCAGTTTTGATTTTGGCAGTGGTGGTACTCTCGGCAGTGAAGATTCGGTGGCTGTGACGGTGGTTCACGGCTTCTCTTGGTTCTCGGTGGTGAGTGTCTCGGCTGTGAATCGGTGAAGGAAGGGCTCAGTTACGGTGATGAAGGTCTCGGCAAGGATGAAGATGGTTTCGGTCTCGACGGTGGTGGTGCGGTTCAAGCGAGACAGTGGCAGTCTTGGTGGATCTCGGCTTGGGTGATCTCGGTCTAAGGCTCGGCGACTGGTGGTCTCGGCTCTATTGGTTCTCGGTGGCTGCTCACGGTGTGGATCTCGGTTGGCGAAGACTCGGTCACTGTGATGAAGGTAGTGGCTTGGTCACGGCAAGGGTGGCTCGCGGTGGTTGTTGGTGCGGCTGGATCTAAGTGAGGGTGGCTGGATCTCGATGGTTCACGGTCGGTCTGGGTTTGTCTCGGCTTGGTCTTGGTTGGTAGATCTTGCGTGGTGGGTGGTGGCTTCGGTTTTTTTGAGGTGATAGTGAGGGTTCTCGGCTTCTCGGCTTGTGAGTGGTGCGTCTTGGTGGTGTTTGAGGAAGAAGAAGAAGTAAAAATGAGATCTGCGGTGCCTCTGCTTCTCTGATTTTGAGTCAGCGTCGCGACGCTCGGTTCTTTAGGGTTTTGATGCATGATTTTTTTTTTTTTTTTTTTTGGCAAAACCATGTCTTGCGACTGATAGATCCATAGGGACACGTTCCAAGAGATGTCTCCTTACTTGGCCGTCTCTTCTGGATTGACTTTGTATCTTCGTGATTTTGTCAAATTTTTATTTTGTAAAAAAAAAAAAAAATATCCCGCTTGCACTGGCTTGGTTTGTCCTGAAAAATTCCGTTTTTATTTTTCCTGCAAAACTAACACACAAAATTAAAAAGTTCACACAAAAAAATAAATTACAACAAATAGCATGGGTTGCCTCCCTGCTAGCGCTAAATTTTTCGTCTTCAGCCAGACGTGAATGAAATCCATCTTTTAAGGAGGTTTCAGTGTTGTTTTGGACGTCATATTAAAGACATTCCCATGTGCGTTGCTTTTGAAGGGTCTCTTCCAACGGTAAAGTGGCAAAAAGAATTTTGTCATATTAGTGCTTGTGCCACCTTTTTGATCTTTGTTGCTCCAGTAGTTCCTGCAAAGAAAGAAATAAAATTAGGAGGTCTCGTATGGTGCTTGACTTGGAATGGAAGTTCCATTCTTTCAAGCTTCTGGGTGATTTCTTTGATCAGTACTCCCCGATACAGCGATGTTTTTCCTGAATGTTCTGGATTTTTAATTTGGTCTGACAATTGCTCCTTCATTTGCTCTGTTTCTTATTCCACCTGAGGATGTAAAGATGTTTCTGACATTAGGTCTTCATCCTCTGATATGACTGGAATGGATGGTTCAGGTAGATTCTCATCAAACATCATGGTAAAGCATGCTCCAAGATCTTTATTTTGAGGATACAGAATTACATCCTCAATTTTTGATGCAGTTGGTACAAATATTTCAGCTTCATCCTCGTCAGAATCTGAATAATAGAAATCAAATCGAGACTTTACCGGTTCGGGTTCCTGAACTGATACCTCTGGTTCTTGATTCTCCTCAGCCTCCTCATCTGCTAAAGTGTCATCGTGAAATGTTTGGTACTCTGAGGCTTCATCTGTGTCATCTGAAACTGTTTCTTGAGGTATGTAGTTCTGGTTTTCTGTGAATTGTCTCATTTGATCTGTCATCCTCTGAATGAATTCTGATTGTCTCTGAATACTTTCAAATTGTTTTTGGCTTGTTTCAAGCATTTCATCCAACTTTTGTTTCTCGAACATATCTTTGAGCATGTTTAACAACTGATCTTCCTCTGATGGTTCTAGTTGTTGTTGAAAATCGCATATGGATGGTGGATAAGATGGAAAATGTGATGGTTTTTCATACTTTGAATGATTCTGAAAATTCTGCCACTCTGAACGGTATATACATTGATCGCTCGGGTGGTTACTATCACATATTACACATCTTCCCATTTCGTTCTGTTGAGCAAATGTAGAATTGTTTGGTTCTGGCATCCAGTGATAATTGTTGGGCTGGACAACAGGCCTCAGAAAACCGGACTGTTGCTCCCAGATGTGGGGTGTATCTTCTTGTAAAGCTCGTAATCTTTCAATCTCCCGGTAGTGTTCCATTTTTCAATCACCTGAAAAAGAAAGAAATAAAAATTACAGATAAAAATAAAGAAAATTAGATACAAGTAAATTGGATAGCTTCAAAATTAACAACTCAAGAAATATAAGTCCCCGGCAACGGCGCCAAAAACTTGACCGGCGTAAACACACACGTATAACGCAAGCGCACGTATCGTTCAAGTAGTATAAAAATATCGATCCCACGAGGACTTAATTCCTACTGTTGTTATTAATTATTGAATCTATTTATTTACAGATATCTAATTAAATGAAGAAGAGAATGATTGTTTGATTGGTTGAAAGTGGTTTTACAAAATAAATAAATAAATAAAAAGACAAAAGAAAATACTAAGGAAAATAACAAAAAAACACAAAGATCTAGGGTCGTGAATCATTCTAATATCATTTAAAAGATGAAGTGATTATTTTATGTTTGTGTAATAAATCAGTTACTAACCTGGAACACTAAATTATGCAAAAGCCTATGTCATGGTCAGACGCAAATACCCAGTTTAACCCAATTGAACCATATGTCTATGTCAACCAAATTATCTGGATTCATTAAGTTTAAGTTCCAATTATGGCTACCCCCGCCCGACAGGTATATTCCTATCCTGTAAGGAAATCTATTAAAGGGTTATCTATCCTCAAGGAAGATCGTGGGCTATTAAGTCTAAGGCTGAAACCTAAAATCCCTATGTCTAGTTCATTTTAGATTTACCACATCAATCTTATTGGTGATCAGACAACAAGAAGCATTAAGCTTAAGATTTAATAAGTAAACCTTTAAATTACCCAAACTATAAAATAATCCTTTATAAACCGGTGATATTAAAAGTCATCACAACCCCAGATAACTAACACATAACTAGGGCTAGTAACAACTTAAAAGTAAAAGACATAAAGTAAAAATACTGAAAAGTAAAAGATATAAAGTAAAACTACTGAAAAGTAAAAGACATAAAGTAAAACTGAAAAGTAAAATAAAATAAAATGTTAAGGTAAAAGGAATTACTTTTACTACTACTAATTTAGATATCTCCCATAAAATAATATATAAACTTGTGATTCTAAGTCCAACCAGCCATAAAGGCGGAACTAAAATTAAATTACCAACCGACCAATCTGGCGGTATCCTTTATTAGTCAGGTTTAAAGCAGATTAAAATGAATTACCAACCGACCAATCTGGCGGTATCCTTTTTAAGTCAATATTTTAAATAGTGAATATATTATTTTTAAGGGAGATTAATCTAAATAGTAACAGTAAAAGAATTACCTTTCACCCTAGCTGGAGAAGTTACCTCCTCATGGTAAATAGTAAAAACTGTAAAAAGTAAAAAGTAAAAATTAAATTACTATTACTACAAAACGTAATTAAAATTATTTACAAAACTAAAAACTAAAATAAAAAAACTAAAAAAAAACTAAAGAATCTAGAGAGAGAAACTCTCTCTTTAGAAGGAATTGAAGAGAGAGGAAGGTGCAATGAATTCTGAAATCTCGAGCTCAATTTATAGGCCTCGGTAGGATCCAGCGTCGCGACGCCGGATTTGTCGACGTGGCACGCTCTGGTTCGCTGGTTTGAAGATTCTGGATAAGATGATAAGGTGACACGTGGCAGAGTGGTTGGGCTTCAATTATTGTGACACGTGGCGGCTTCTGATTGGTCGCTGAGATTCTTATCCGCCACGTGTCAGATAAGGATAGGATACTCAATTATTGATGCTGACATGGCGCTGACGTGGCGACGACGTGGCGACACGTGGGAAAGAGACTGTCGGCACTATAGAATTGCGACACGTGTCGACACGTGTCACGCTGTGATTGGCTGATGCTGACGTGGCAAGTTGACTTGGTTGACCTTGTGACGTGGCGGATGACATGGCGTGACACATGGCGAAGTTGACTTTTTGACCGATGACATGGCTGATGACGAGGCGACACGTGTCAACTCTTCGGCAGCATATGATGATGACACGTGGCACGGCGCATGTTAGCAGATCGGCTGTGATGGTGACACGTGGCACGGCGCATTTTAGCAAAGTCAAACTTTTCTCAGATTCTGATTTGTGGACCCGGCGCACGTTAGCACTGTTCGGTGTATTTTAGACGTCGCGACGCGGAAGTCTGGGCGTCGCGACGCGCAAAAGACCAAAATATCCCTGTTGAAGCATTTTTGTCCGTTTTTGCCCCAAATTGCCTCCAATGCTTTCCAAACTTTATTTATCTACAAAATAACACAAAATACATCAAAACGTTCACAAAACTCAAGAAGCTATACAAAATATTAGGTTAAATGAGTGGGAAATAGTGATATAAATACCACTCATCACTTAACCCCATTTCAAAGGTTCATTATTTAAAACCAAATCATCATCCATATCAGAATCACCATCTAATCTCTCAGTTAACCATTTGTTGCAATCGTCAATATTGTCCAACAAGATTGGATTAAAGGTATCTTGCATATCGTATCGCAGCCTCAATGCTCGGTTATATTTCACAAAAACCAAATCATTCAAACGTTGTTGAGCAAACATATTTCCCCTTTTGTTATGAAGCTATCGAAGAAAGAAAGAAATAATTATAAGTATACAGAAATAAAATTTTATTTACAATTTACTAAAATTTTATTAGTTGAAAAATTACCTACTGAAATACACTCCAATTCATTTCACAACTTGTGGCACTGCATGTTAAACTCAAGACTTTTATTGCAAATTTTTGTAAATTTGGAATGGAAGCTCCATACGATGTCCACCACTCATATATTAATACAAAGAATAACAAATTAATAAAATTTATTTACATAATATAATTTAAAAATTATTGTGATTAAATAGTTTACCAGGCGATTTCTTATTCCTTTGTCTGATTGCAATAGGTCCCCCCAACGTACCGTGAGCACCGTTATACTTTGGCAACTTATTATAAATCTTGTCTTGCTAGGGGTGAGCATCGGTTCCGGGTCTACCCGGAACTGATTGGAATCGGACCAAAAATCCGGGTTCGGAACCGGAACCGGTTGTAATCGTTCCGATTCCGGTTCCAAATACAAGGAACCAGTTATAACCGGTTCCGGTTCTAGAATAACCGGAACCGAAACCGGACCATAGAACCGGAACCGAAACCGCATTTCAGAACCGGATTAGATACCCGATTTTGATACCCGATTCTAATACCCGATTGTAGACCCGATTACATAACCGAATTTGGAACCTTATTTAGACCCGATTTCATAACCGAATTTGGAACCTTATTTAAACTAAAGTCTAAATTCTAAAAGCAGCAGCAGCAGCAACCCTAATTCATTTTCCCTACATCTGATTTCTCTTCTCACTTTCACAGTATCACATAAGTTTCTCACCAGTTCGATCGTTTCTGTTACTTCACGTCTCTCTTCCTCTGCGTCCTTCCCAGGTGATTGCATTCTTACTCTGCTGGCTGTTGCTGCTGTTTGATCTTTTACGCACTTGGATTTCAATTTTCAAACTTTTTCATGGTCAATTCAAAAACTAAATTGGGTGAATATGCATTAGAAGCTTCACTGTTTTGGTATTTTATTATTACAAGATGCTATGGGTTTGGGTTGGGTCACTCGGCCAGCCAGCTATATTATGAATTAGAAAGTGATGAACAACAATGAAGTTCATGGCCAAATCTTGGCATCTTAGTAAGTTCAATGGCGAGTATTTCAATGACGTTCATGAAGCACTATACATTTTAGTTTTACATTAAGCCCAGTGTCTTTCAATGAAACAAACAATATTCTGCAACCTTTGCTTACAAAAAGTAACAATTTTTCAGTATATATGAAGCTTCAGATCAGCCTCAAATTTTTTTGCATCATCCATGTTTTGGTTGAAATATTTGGCAGTAGTTCAGGGAAGAATATACCTCCATTATGTTTGACCTTTTTCGTTGATGCCCCCACATGTGATTCTTGCAACATTAACTGTTAGGGTTTTAAGGGGATTATCGGTAACGCAGCGGAAACGCGGAAAATCAAAATTTTCCGATTTCAAAATTTTTCTTTCATCATCAATTAAATAAACTTATTTATTTAATTATCCAATTATCAAATTCTGAAAAATTATACAAGAAATCAAATTTCTTGGTAATTACCGAATTGCCCCATAACTTTGCAAATTGATCATTTTAGTCCTAAAATGTTAAATACAATTTTGGATGATTCTAAATCATTTCTAAAATGATTTTTAACAAGTCCAACTCATCAAAATCAGATTGCAATCAAATCCCCAAATTTTAGCAAATTACCGAGGGCACCCCCAAATTTTCGGTTATTTGCATTTTGCTCCTTTTATGTTCAAAACATGCCAAGATCAAATCCAATCAACCCAAAAATTTATATGCATCATATACACTCTATAATACATACATATATGAAAAGCCCCAAATTTGGAAAGGGTTAAGAACCCTACTTTTATAATTTCATCAAATTGACCAATTTCACAAAATCCATTAAATCCATTACTTTAATTCAAACTTTACAACACCAAACAAGTCTCACCATCATGAAACAACTCAAGAATAATTTTAGGTCATCAATGAGTGGCTTAGCAACTCTAGAATGACAACTTGATAATCAAATAATCAAAAGAGAGCTTATGAAACCATTTCAAGCTCACTTTGAAACCATACATGCATACATTTTTCTTCCAAGTTCATAACCAATTAAAACATAAACTATAAGTAAAGAGACAACATCAAAGCAACACAAGATGAAGCTAAGCATGTTAGAAACATTTTCTATGTTGAACGCTTTAAAGAAAAACTTACAAAAACATGATTTTTCCAAGCATTATTCTTTAGCCTCCAATCCTTTTTCTCTCAACTCTATTATGTTTATTTGGTAACTTATGAACTCCTTAAACCCTAAAAATGAAACAAAACAATATATACTCCCCAAAATTTGCCTTGGCCGAAATTTGAGAACTATATACAAATATCTAGATATTTTTTGTTTCAATTAAAGTTAGCTGATCAACTTGCATCCATTATCATTACAACTTTAATGAATAATCAACAAGTCAACAAAAGCAACTTAAAAATATAACAATTATATTCATTTTGGGGTGTTGGCCGAAAATTACAATAATAAAAGGAAATTGATATTTTCAATTTTTAACAATTAAAACAAATATCTTATGAAGTCAAACTCATTTGACAACCATTTCCTTTAATGTATAAGTCAACAATACACTTATAATCATTTCCTAAATTTATCATTTGGTAAGATATTTATATTTTAATTATATTAATTATTTAACAATTAAATAATTAATCAATTAATTAAATACAAATATCTCAAATATATGTATTATATTTACTTTAAATATCTCAAATACATATATAAATGATATATGTCAAATACCTTTATTTGACAATTTATTCATGTGTATTTAATAATATCATATATTAAATACAAATACGCATTAATTTGGAAATGACGGTTCGACCCATTTGCATGTATTTTTCGTTTAACGTTAAACGATTTATAAATAATAACAATTATTTATAAAAGTCGTCCTAGTGCTCTACGAGTATATTTCATTAGTGAAACTCTCTAGATTCAGGTATATCCGTCACAAAATCCAATTTCGTGTCCATAATTTACCCACCCGTAAATTATGACGACCACAGATAAACTAGCTGAATCATACAGGTCGAGGTCATTGCATACGTATAATCCCTCTGTCACAGGTATCCGGATAATCCCAGAGATATAGATTTAAACGTCAAATCTCTATAGGTATTATCTCGTCGACGATTCTATTAGCAATCTATAAATAACATTCGGAACTCATTTCTGAAGTATACTATGTCCATAGATTTAACTGATTGCTAATCACATATGGACTACATATGCTCTGTACACATAACTGACAGATCTTATCTTGATACACACATGATATCCTGAGGATCGGTCCACACCCAACGAATAGGCGGAGGTCTGATCTAATTAGATCGATGACGTGACTGTCATCTAAGTGTGGAGGATGTCTCATACATCCACAGTGGTATCTCAAGTCGAAGGACCAATATGCTACTCAACCCGAGAAGATTCTTATTGACGTTGTTGTATCATCCATTAAGAATATTCGGTGAGTCGTTCAGAGTTTATCCACTATAAACACCTACACGTCTATACGAGTCTCCCCAGACTCATGGTTCATTGGGATAAACCATCGGACCAAGTCTCGATATACGACATGTACTGGTCTCAACGGATTTGACTAACCGACCCGTGTTAGTATATCTTGACCAGGAACTATATTTGATAATATATATTTAGCAGTGACACTTCCCAATGTCAATTACAAACTGCCTTTGTAACTGTGTACTGCATTATATATTATCAGGCCTTTGTCTAATATATACATATCACTAAACCACATTTAGTTTCAATCTAATCGTAATCAGATCGAATACGTATATAAAAACAAGAGGTGCAACCATAAATAAATAATGTTATGGAAAAAAGAATTGATCGTATTCATGAATCAGACATAAATACGATGCGAATTGGCGCTCTGAGCACCAACCCCAATAATTTCTCCCACTTGCTCTTGTGCCAATCCACGGTATTTTATACACATCTCAATGTGTATCGTATACTCATGGCTCTCAAAAGCTAACCTAGCACTTAAGAGGTAGGCAACAAGAAGTAGGTCCGATATAACATATTGAGTTTGTCAAACAAACTCCATCGTTTCCCATAGCCAGCATCATTCATATTTTGTAGAATCTAAATTATACATTAATATGACTCTGATGCTACATCAGTATTGTGCTACTGCTACTGAGTTGTCCAAGTATTTAGGGATCAAACCAAAATACTATGAAGACAATGCAATCACAATAGCAATACAAAACTTCTAATTTATCAGGTCACTATGCAACTTCATAAGTCAATACTTCATAAGTTGCATCTAATTCCACTCACAAAGTAGAATCCTCTGTGACACTCCCACTACATCTTTTCTGACTCTTTATGACGTAGACTGTCTATCGTCATAATTAATCTCAAAACTAATTTGACACTAATGGTTGTAGACTGTATTCTCCATGAATTAGAAACTCGTTCTTATTATCTTAAGATCACAAAGAACGTGTTTCAAGATCCATCCTATGGTCTATAGGATATCAAAATAAATCGTAACAATTATGATTAAATCGATATCTTTAATCGCACATAATAAAGTATTCATTATGTCATCATCAAATGATACATAAGATTGATTAGACATTTTAATCAATATCTCTTTCGAAAAAGGAATCATCATTTACGAAAGATGAATATTATATACAAGACACACGTTAACTGTCAAACAGTTATACTAACTATCATACAGATAGCCTTGTTGTGTCTTTTATTAGATCATATCTAATGCACGAATAATAGGAGTATCTCACAAGTCTCTTAATTTTATATCTTATATAAAACTTTATATCGAATATAACAGAGATTACTCCCACTGCTTTCACGAAGTAAAGAAGACATAGGTAAATATTTTACCTCACAAACATCTCATTATTACCATAATAATGATAATGTCGTTAGGATATATAACACTAGAAAGAATTTGTACGCTCCCACTAACCCTTCAATCACATATGTATTCTCTATACTTTGACAAGATCAGACAATCTGACTGATATAAAAAATAGAGAACACAGATTTCCGGAAGACTTATCCGAGTCTACAATAGGCTCTATAAGCTAGCACACTAAATTGCGATCTCAGCAGAACATAAACTCTAGGGCCATTCCAGAATGAACTCTTCAAACAAAGAAACCACAACTGATCTCTTATCTGAATAAGTCATTAAAAAACACCACTTTGCATTCTTTAGCTAAAATGTACAGTTTAATATCAACATTAACCATATATCTTTAATTGTTCAATTAGTGTGACTAGAGACAAGTTTCCTCAGAATCTACAATAGATTGCTGAGTATAACTTTTCTCACTGTCATACTATAAAGGTCAAACCTTTAATAAGCTCACACTGCTTTTGCTGCGCAAACAATTAGCACATATCATGAACTAATTCATAATGAAAGCTTTATCAAGTTCAAAACTTGATCGTAGTAAGCTATGAACAATCTTAGATCTATGGTTCAATGATGAACTTCCAGAATCGATATTAAATATCGCTTCCATTATAAGTTATAGGATAATTTTCTTGGATGAGAAAACAACAGAACCATTAAGTATCAAATACTCGTAAATGATTCTGATATCCTATTAGACTTATATAGAAGATGTATAAGGGTTGTTTCATCTTATTAATTACGTAGTTCCATTTATAGTTTATCATTCTCACATTTGACTTCAATAAGTCAAGTCTTTTCTACAATAATTAACATCTGATGTTACACACCAAGTAATAAAACAATTTTATTACTTAGGATCGTAGGAAAGATATTCTATTAAATAGAATACAATATTCTATTAAACGGATAAACGATAAACTTTTACTTATACCTCCGAGGTGTAAGTAATTTCCATTATATAACTATTATATAAAAGAAAGATTCAAATCAAACTTTTCAAGATTTGGATTTTCTACATATTCATATCATATATATAACTGTAGAAATTAATGGAACCTAAATTAAAAAGATGAACTAGTGTTACTAGAGCATATCCCCAAGAGTATTGAAACTAATTCGGTAACATTCAATATCAAACGAATCAAATCATATAAGATTCGACTGCTCCCACTACTCAATTCCATCAAGATGGAATCATGGAAGAATCATATTGAATAAGAATCATATTCACTGAATAATCTTAGAACTAATTGCTTTCAATTCATATGTTTGATCGTATCAAAGATCTTTGAACAGTTCAAAGACATGTAATGAATTTTAAGGATAGAGTTCTCAAAAAACTTCAGATTGAATATATTTGAACAAGTCAAAAATGTTCAATCTACGTTTCATCAGAACAGATTGAAATTCTTGATACTTTCAAGACGTTCAATATGTGTTCCTTCAGAAACACGTAACTAAGTTATGACAATTCATAAACTAAGTTACGAAGTAAAGAAAACTACCTTAAGCAATTACAATTCATTAACTACATACATCTAATGTATCAGTTTAATAAATCTGGTGGTCCAATGACAAATCATTGGTTAAATGAGATTTTAATCACCTTCCCGAATACAATATTCATTAAATGGATAAGGATATGTTGTGTGATCTCGTATCAAACCATCATTTACCATATGGAATAAGCATCCAATGCTTAAGTGATAAAATCTCATAAAGCACCGTTCTAAATTATTTACTTTACCGAATAATTTTTCTTAATGTTTATCTCTACGTCAATGACACTACTAGTTATTTAAAATATATAACAATTATTTATAAAGAACAAGTAACTATCCAATAGTCGCAAGTTTCGATATCAAATATCAAATATCAAAACAATCATTAACTAATATTTTAAATAACTAGACGGGAGATCTGGTATCCAATACCTATAGTTGTAGTATTGTGAAAATCGATATTTTCTATACACAACTATATGCATCTCCTTTCTTAAGCTTTACTGTTTGCATTCAACTATTCACAACAATTGTAAATAACTGATTAGCAAAGTGTGTTAGACACATTGCCTCTAAAGGTCATTAAAGCTAAGAAACGTCATTACTAGATAAACAAATACCTAATGGGGTTTTCTTAATGCGAGTCAAGAATCTCGAGACATGAACTAATTCAAGTCAATTATTACTGCACAAGAAACTATTCTCTCTAAAGTATTATATCCTAAAAGGGATATCTATCTAGATTATCTATCATGACTTAGAAACTAAGTCATTAACCATCTTGATTTTTAAGAAAATCGGAACAACAGTTCCCGATAGTTTAGACCAATCTAATAATATCCTAGTCTAGTAGTATCTAGAACCTATTCTAGAATAACTGTAACCAAGATTCAAGTCAGATAACATATCAAAATATGTGTGCAGTGAATAAAAGTTTAATTCTATTAAAACAATAGAATAAGGAAACAAACAAACGACAATTTCCATAATAATACACACTGCCTAAGTTATGGATTTTTTTTAAAAACTTAGCAGTGCCTCCCACTATTTTACGTAATACCGTTATCCCCAATGAAAAAAATGAGAATTCAATAATTAAATCGAATTCCATAATGGGAAGTGGACCCCATGAATATATTTCGACTCACAGCAAAGGCACGGTCTCGCCTACGTATATTCATCAGGTAGACAACTCATTTGTCAATCACTCAATAGTGACTCCTGGGTTCCGGTCCTGGTCGTTCTCGTTGTGACAGCTAGGGCACGTTCACAAGGAGGCGTACCAAGGTTAAACTCGCCAATGATAAACTCAAGCTATTTGCATAACCCTGACAGCTAGGGCACGTTCAGAATTCCACTTTTGCTTGAATTTATCTAGTATCTGATAACATCCGGCATAAATAAATCTCTATCGGCTAACCCTCACAGCAGAGGCACGGTCTCGGATGTAGTCACGGAAAAATATTCATAAACCGTATTGACAAGACGGACCAAGAAACAAGTATTTCAAATACTAGTTACTTTAAACCTTATTAAGCGGGGATATTCCATAAAGTGTCATACACTTTAAATTGAATCAAATTAAATTAAAGCATGCATGTATTAAGCAAAGACAAGAATAAAAATTAGATTTAAAAGGCCAATCATATCAAGGGGCCAAGAATCAGACTCGCTCTGATACCATTTTGTTGGGGTTTTAAGAGGGAATATCGGTAATGCAGCGGAAACGCGGAAAATCAAAATTTTCCGATTTCAAAAATTTTCTGGATCATTTAAATAAATTTATCAAATTCTGAAAAATTACACAAGAAATCAAATTGCTTGGTAATTACCGAATTGCCCCACAACTTTGCAAATTGATCATATTAATCCTAAAATTGTCGAATATAATTTTGGATGATTCTAAATCATTTCTAAAATGATTTTTAACAAGTCCAACTCATCAAAATCAGATTGCAATCAAATCCCCAAAATTTAGCAAATTACTGAGAGCACCCCCAAATTTTCGGTTATTTGCATTTTGGTCATTTTATGTTCAAAAAATGTCAAGATCAAATACAATCAACCCAAAAATTTATATGCAACATATACACTCCATAATACATCACATATATGAAAAGCCTCAAATTTGGAAAGGGTTAAGAACCCTAATTTTATAATTTCATCAAATTGACCAATTTCACCAAATCCATTAAATCCATTACTTTAATTCAAACTTTACAACACCAAACAAGTCTCACCATCATGAAACAACTCAAGAACAATTCTAGGTCATCAATGAGTGGCTTAGCAACTCTAGAATGACAACTTGATTATCAAATAATCAAAAGAGAGCTTATGAAACCATTTCAAGCTCACTTTGAAACCATACATGCATACATCTTTCTTCCAAGTTCATAACCAATTAAAACATAAACTATAAGTAAAGAGATAACATCAAAGCAACACAAGATGAAGCTAAGCATGTTAGAAACATTTTCTATGTTAAAAGCTTTAAAGAAAAACTTACAAAAACATGATTTTTCCAAGCTTTCTTCTTTAACCTCCAAGTCTTTTTCTCTCAACTCTATTATGTTTATTTGGTAACTTATGAACTCCTTAAACCCTAAAAATGAAACAAAATAATATATACTCCCCAAAATTTTCCTTGGCCGAAATTTGAGAATTATATACAAATATCTAGATATTTTTTGTTTCAATTAAAGTTAGCTTATCAACTTGCATCCATTATCATTACAACTTTAATGAATAATCAACAAGTCAACAAAATCAACTTAAAAATATAACAATTATATTCATTTTAGGGTGTTGGCCGAAAATTACAATAATAAAAGGAAATTGATATTTTCAATTTTTAACAATTAAAACAAATATCTTATGAAGTCAAACTCAATTTGACAACCATTTCCTTTAATGTATAAGTCAACAATATACACTTATAATCATTTCCTAAATTTATCATTTGGTAAGATATTTATATTTTAATTATATTAATTATTTAACAATTAAATAATTAATCAATTAATTAAATACAAATATCTCAAATATATGTATTATATTTACTTTAAATATCTCAAATACATATATAAATGATATATGTCAAATATCTTTATTTGACAATTTATTAATGTGTATTTAATAATATCATATATTAAATACAAATACACATTAATTAGGAAATGACGGTTTGGTCCATTTGCATGTATTTTTCGTTTAACGTTTAAACGATTTATAAATAATAACACCATTATAAAAGTCACCCTAGTGCTGTACGAGTATATTTCATTAGTGAGACTCTCTAGATTCAGGTATATCCGTCATAAAATCCAATTTCGTGTCCATAATTTACCCACCCGTAAATTATGACCACCACGGATAAACTAGCTAAATCATACAGGTCGAGGTCATTGCATATGTATAATCCTTCCGTCACAAGTATCCGGATAATCCCAGAGATATAGATTTAAACGTCAAATCCCTATAGGTATTATCCCGTCGACGATTCTATTAGCAATCTATAAATAACATTCGAAACTCATTTCCAAGTATATTATGGTCATAGATTTAACTGATTGCTAATCACATATGGACAACCTATACTCTGTACACAGAACTGACGGATCCTATCTTGATACACACAGGATATCCTGAGGATAGGTCCACACCCAAAGAACATGCGGAGGTCTGATCTAAATAGATCGGTGACGTGACTGCCATCCAAGTGTGGAGGATGTCTCATACATCCACAGTGGTATCTCAAGTCGAAGGACCAATATGCTACTCAACCCGAGAAGATTCTTATTGACGTTGTTGTATCATCCATTAAGAATATTCGGTGAGTCGTTCAGAGTTTATCCACTATAAACACCTACACGTCTATACGAGTCTTCCCAGACTCATGGTTCATTGGGATAAATCATCGGACCAAGTCTCGATATACGAGATGTACCGGTCTCAACGGATTTGACTAACCGACCCTTGTTAGTAAATCTTGACCATGAACTATATTTGATAATATATATTTAGCAGTGACACTTCCCAATGTCAA